>JANHZT010005036.1:366994-387685 GCA_032468215.1 Stegonotus admiraltiensis
TGTGTGTACCTGTAGAATTATGAAAACTTGAGTTTCTTTGTGTGTAGAAGGAAAGAGTTACAAAGCAATGAATTCCAACTGCCTTACATCAAGTGTACTTGTTTTCCCTCTCTGGTCATAGGAAGACTGACATGTAAGCATGACATGAGCAATGCTGTCAGGAAGAACATAAATTTGCTACCTTCAAGATTTCTCACAGAGACTCTTAAGCAGTTCTAAAGTCAAATCTGAGATTCAGAGCTGACAGTCCAGAGGCTTCCAGAGGAATTCTGTCCAGTTATATGTATCAAGTTTTAAAAGGGTTACTACACCCTTTTATTTCTACATAAAAGTCTAGATTTTAAAGTTCAAACTTTTTAAAATCTAAAGGCCATAGCTGAGTGATAAATCAGATAGCTTGGCATTCAGAATATCCTTAATTTAATTATTGGGATCTGCAAATAAATTAATTCAGTACAGATCCTGGAAATCAGTTTCCTCTTGGAATATTCAGTACTAGACCGGATGGATCAATGGTCTGACTCAGTACATAGCTATTTCCAATATACATCATTACAAGCCATCAATATGATTTCTATTTCAAGGTGAAGAACAGAAGCTGTGGGTATATGAATTGCTCAAGGCACTTAACAAATGGATGAGGCAGGATTTGTAGTTACTATACTTTATTTCTCCAATTTTTCATCTACTAGGCCACACTGAAATCAATAATACAGTATATATTATATATTGAATAAAAATTACTTATATGGCTATAGCAGCTTTATAATAAAGCTTCCTTCCTTCCTTCCTTCCTTCCTTCCTTCCTTCCTTCCTTCCTTATTCAGAATAATTTCAGGAATCACAGAGTCAACAAGCTTTGATTATTGTTTTGCATTAGCCGACACTCTTTGTTTACAGATGCCTCGTTTGTCTTTTGGCTGTCCTGACATTCCACACTGACAGATGTATTTTTGTTTGATTTCACTTTTATCAAGGATTTTCATCCCTAATTGCACTATGATAATATAGGGCAAATGACTCATTATTATAGTCCTGTCATGATAACCATTATGTTTGTATTTCTACTTTGATGAAAGCCCTGTTGTAGCAAAGAAAACATATTTGTGCAATTTTGTTCAGAGTACAATATTTCATCTCTTGGAAACATATGGCATATGAATGTAGGAAAGGGCAACATTAGCAATAATATATTTGCTATTCTTTGTGGTGACACAATTACTCTTTCATATATGTTTATGGATATATTAAATACATTGGAGTAGTTTTTTGTCATTAGATCCTTCTAAAAGAACTCTAGATATAAATGTTTCTTGAATATTATACCATGTGAATAGAAAAAGGAGGAGTAGTTACTGCTTTTGGTGATTTATGATCATAAAAACAAAAGGATATTGTACATAAACCACCCATAGAAGGATTGCTAAAACGTCTAGTGTTAGAATTATACTTTGCCAGTTCTGCTCTTCCAAAGCTTTTAATAAAAAGGTTCCCACACCCCATTTATCTCATCACTTCTTCATTAAGCTTCCAGCTTGGGAATATTGGTAGGCCAAAAATAATCAAAAGTTATATTCAATATTTTATTCAAGGTTCAGAAAGTGCTACTCTTGCATGATTTAGAACACAGTTGTGAACATGGAACCATGTTAATTTGTAGCATTTCTACAATTAAAAGTTCCATGTGCTCTGTTTTGCTGTGTACATTAATCGAGATAACAGTATGGTACTGGGTCATTAATCTGGCCATAGCAGCTTGCATGCTTGTCAGAAGATTATTGCTCCCAAACAGCAGATGGATTTCAGATTTCAAGATGAGTTAATATAAGCCTATTGCCTCTACTGAGTTTAGCCTGCTTTAGGAATTAGCTACCCATGTGTAAACGTGGTGAATTGACCAGGGAATTAGTATCACCATAATGTCATTTATGCCTTGTTGATGTAAATGTTGGTCTTACAGTGTGGAATAAAATACTTCACTAAGGGCCATTTTTCTTCTCTATTATGTTCATATGGCTTAAAGCTTGGACAAGGTTGGTATTATGAAGCAGCAATATTATGGCAAACAGGCTCATTGTTGGATTTCATATCTTTGTATATGTAGTAACAGAACCTAGAAGAGAACTTGCTCATCTAACTCTGAAAGTCAGTTTCAATTTCCGGGTGAAGATATGTTTGTCATAAATAATTAAATAGATAAACTAACAAAATGCAAATGAAAGGCATTCCAAAATATAAGACTGTTGTTTAGGAATCCTTGACAATGAAACATACTCTTAAAAATACAGTATTTAGATTAAATGAGAACGGGAAAAGAAAGAGGAGAGCAAAAGAAGAAGGAAAAAACAGAGAGGCGGAGGAAAATCGCAGTGTGATCCAGGTTCAAATTTTATTGGATGAATATTCAAAGGCATTTATCTCTAGACAGAACCCTGGCAATTTACTGCAGCTCCAGTGGCAATAATAATAAATGCATTTTTATAGCCAAATAGTTCAAGCAGCCAACAATGTTACCACTATATAATTAATAACAATAAGCAATTAAAGAGAACAGCAGGTTACAGCGATAAAGCACAGAAATATATTAGCACAAAAACAAAAATACAGAATGTGTGGGAAAAGGAGAGCATTGGGTCAATTTATATCCTTTTTTCTTGTGGATAAAAGGTGCATAGCTCTAGTTTGCTGCTGCTGTGAAACCTCCATTCATTTCAGAGGAGCTTTTGTAGGAGTTATGCAGGCTGCACTGGAAGAAAGCCCATATAGTGGACTAGAGGATAGTACCCAAAATCTACCAATTTTAACAACAACAACAAAATAATGGCGTGTAATTAAGATGATGGATATAACTATACCAGTATCAGAAAGTCATGCTGAATGCTGTAAAATGGAAAGATTGCATAAGAAATCAGAGCTGAATTATTTTTGAAGTTTAGGTCTCTCTGAAGTAAGACAACATCATAAGTATTCTTTATTTTTCATGCAAACAAATGATGCTTAGGATCTTCCAACAGAGAGCAGAGTCCTACAAAGATGTGACAAGCTGGCCTTAGAAGATGTTGAGGGACATGATACATTGTTGCTGAAGCAGAATGGATAACTGAGAAAACCAAAGACTACCCAAAAGAAGTCAATATATACTTCATTGTTTATAGACAGGTGTTCCATTATGTCAACCATATGAAACTGTGGAATGTTCTTAGAAAAAGAGAACATCTCATTGTCATCATGCCAAACCGATATGCAGATCAGGAAGCCATAATTCAGATAGAATATGGTAAAGCAGGCAGGCTGGCAAAGAAGGGAGACAAGCTATATATCCTCACCTTATTTATCCAACGTATATGTAGAATTTTCGAGGGAAGCTAGACTGAAAAAAAATGAGCATGGCTTTGGAAGAAGAAACACCACTAGCCTGATGCTACTCTGATAGTTGAAAATGAAAATAACCTATACGATCTAGCCATGAAAGTCAAGAAGCACAATGAAAAAAAATGAAGCAAAGATTAAAACTAATAGTAGATACAATTTAGAAGATACAATGAAGATGCTGAAGCGATAAATATATTTCTGCCTTTTAGGGTTGACTAACAATAGTGAAGGTGTCAGCAGTCGAGAAATATGCTGCAGACAAGAACTTCGGAAAAGATATTCAGATGCCAGGATGTATCTTTGCATAAAATGATGAGGATTGTCTATTGTCAATTTTCCTTAAGATATTATAGAAATAAAAGTCAGATTTTGAGAAACAGAATGGAGAGACCGTTTTGAATTTTTATGTTGGAGAAGATTCCTGAGCATACTATGGACAGCCAACAACATTGAACAAGTCAACCAAGAGTTCTCACTTAAGGCATAAATGTCCAGGTTCAAATTATCATACTTTGGGCATATTATGCAAAGACCTATTCTGGAGGGTAATAATGCTGAGCAAGGTAGAAAAAAGAACTAACAGCAAGGTGTATGGACTCAATTACAGCGGCAATGGATACACCATTGGAAGAACTGAAGAAGCAGATTGGGAATAAATTGTCCTAAAGAATATATATGTGGTTGCAAAGAGTCAACACCGGCTTGATAGCATATAGTAAAAAACTAATAAAGTAAGGTGCATAGAGGTATTATATTTTATTGCTGAGCTCCGTAAGTTTTGTTTTGTTATTAAAAATTAAAAAGTGAGCAGAGAGCATTTTTTTAAAAAAAAACTATTTCTTGAAATCTTGGCTTTAATAGTTATCTTTTTTGTTCCATTGGTTAAAACAAGTTTTGTAGTATTTTCCTTTTTGTAGTATTTAAGAAAGGAACATATCATTTAAGAGAGATTTAGTTACTAATATCCTTTATATTATTTTTGCTCATTTGATATTTTCCAGAATCCCATAACCATCATTGACTGAAAATTCCTTTTGTATGTCCAGATTTCTACAAATTAGCAACAATAGTGCTAAAAGTTTCCATTTAGTGGTATTCCTACATTCAACAAAACATACTATAACTAGGTCCAGTTAGGGCCCCTTATTTAGCCCATTCTAATTGAATGCCATTTACATTGCTGACATGTAATATGCTCTGATTATGCAGCAATAGGAACCAGATTGTATCACTTCTGCTATGCCCACAATCACACATTTCCTCAAATGAATGGTTTGCATGTGACAAATTGCTTTGAGATGGTAATTCTGATTTATTAGATGCAGGTAGTCCTTGTTTAACAACTGCTCATTCAATAACCATTTGCAGTTACAACATTGATGAAAAAGTAACTTTGCACCTAATCCTTGCATTTATAACTTTTACCAGTCTGTAAAACAAAGGAAAAGTGAAGTAAGATTATAAGAACCAACACCATTTATGAAGTACTTCTTTAAAGACTTGAGTTGCTGGTTCTAATTGTGATGACTAAACAAGGACTACCTCTACAAAACTAGAGATTCTACAGATGCCCAGAGTCATCTGGATTCTCTTGTAATTCCTTTTGTGTGTTTTTTCACACCTATGACTTAGTTCAATGTGCAGGCATTATAAAGCAAGATTAAATAACAAAAATAATATTGAAGGCAAGCTAGAAGCATGATTTCATTTTTTAATACATGAGTACCCACACCAGTAAAATATTAATTAAATTATGATGCACTGAATAATAGAAAAATACGAAATAAGATTTGAATCAGTTTGAAAAACTGAGTCACTTTTGTTTTTTCCATTTGATTTATTAAAACACAGTTTTGACACAGTTCTTTCAATAATCTAAATTTTCAATAACAGGCATTACCTCCAGGGGGAAAAGTATCAAGACTGAATTGGGTTTTTCCTATTTTCCCTCCAAGTATAAGACCAAGATGTAGCCCAAAGGAATAAGTCCATACTTTTTAAAATTAAATGATAACTAACTGTTAGTCATTATATTTCTGTCTGAGAAAACTTTAGGTAAAAGATGCAAAACAGGCAAAATGATCTTAGGTTCATGATGATAATTTGCAAACACAAAAAACAGTTATTAATTTTCATTGATTCCCTTTCTTTCTGCTATATCCCTAAGCACAATATATTGAGTTCTGTTTCAGGAGTGGATTTTCATGGTGCATTGGGACATTTAGAGCATGAAAGAGGCAGTTATGATCCCAACTTTGGTGATTGATGCACATCTCAGACTTATAATAAATCCCACTGAAATCAATAGGTGTATATGGGATAGTTTTTAAATCAAAATATTGGTTCTGAGTTAAGGCAATGATATAATACTTAGGGCGTTGGTTTATTACTGGAGGGATCCCAGCTGATGTCAACCTTCAGCTATTCAAAGTCCCTGGGTAAATTTGGACATATTTTTCCTTTTTTTTTTCTCTCCCTCCCCTCCCCCACCCCAACTTACTTAATAAGTTGATGCTGTTTGGGAAAAATGAAGTGCAATCCTTAACTTTGAAACTTTGGAGGAAAGGCAAGATTTAAGCATAACATTATGATTGTGGGATTGTAACCTCAATTTGAAATTACATGTGAAAACATACCCTTTCAGTTCTCATGATATAATGCTATTATGCAGGCAATAAACTCACACAACCAATGAGAAGGATCTCAGTTTTAAACCTTAGATAACTTTGAGGCATAATTTTGAGGCAGCTTTGACTATTATCTTTTTTTTTCTTCTCCCCATTTTAAGAAATAAATAGTTTTCTACGTAACAATTTGGCATACTTTGAAAAGTCACTATCCCTGTCTGTATTATTCTGCTAATAGGACAATATCGCTTTCTCTGTCTACATTATTCTGCTAATGTGACAATATCTTAAATATATTAAAGATACAGTACATTCCACTGAATTTAGAATAATAAACCATAAGGGAATATCTGATTTAATTTCTAAATCACCAAAACATGTGAATGAAATTTTCAAGTAAGTTCAGTGCCATGAGAAAGATTTGTATAACTTCCCTTAACCATGTCAAAAAGCCTTTAAAACTTATTGTTTAAATTCAGAAACCAGTCCCAGAAAAACATGTCCCAGCAGATTCATTAGGTGCTTATATTCCAGACTAGTGACATTTTTTTTCTTAAAGGATTTCATAAGCAAAGATGTGATGTGTATTACTGAAGCATCATGTGGGAATGACCACAAAGGCATACCACTCTAGTAATAGGCAAAATAGAGCCTAAAAGTAAGAATTGCTCCAATGATGTTTTGTTTGTTGCCTGTAAGCTTTAATGAATATAACCAGTTTATTCCATTTGTTTATAGATTCTGTACAGCCAAAGGTACAACACAAGAAAAAGGCAATAAAACATTGCAGCTTTATGCCAGACTTTGTGTTTTGATATACTATACTGTGTATGCTGACCGTATCACTAATCCTGTGTCAACTTTATTCACATATTTAATGTGCAATGTTTACAAAGACAAAAAGAATTTCCAAGCGTGCAAGTACTTCTGTGTAATCAGCTGATGTCTTCTGCAGGCAGTTTATTTAGCCATTTTCTTGTGTTTCCTCAAGAAACATTTCTTGATAGAGAGAAGTATGTATTGTACACAGTTTACAAAGCTAATTCACTGTAATATGGAATTCATACTAACTACATGGATCAGTTTTAGAAAGTGTTTCCCCAAGATCTGACAACAGGTAGAGTTTTCTTTATGCTGCATGAAGTATCCATAAAGTGTCTTTTTTCAATTTTACCAATTTGTGTTTTTTCTGTGTAGAACTCGATGGTAGATATACCAGTACTTCCACCAGTTCCAGAATTCCCAGACAGGTGGGCAATACTAGTAGGTATTTAACCTCAAACAATTAGAGAAAGCTATATCTTGCAAGTTGACCAATTTTAAAACAAATTTATAGTTGACAAAACAACAAAGAATTGCTTTCAAAATTAAGAGAACCAATGCTTTAAAATAAGCCAAAGTGTTTTGATTTTGACTAAATTACATTTTCCATGAAAATTAATGTAACTTTTATTAACACAGATGTGCAGTATGTAGTTTTTGATTGCTCGTTTCGTTGTAGTTCTGTGTATTATATAGAAAGGCAGAACAAGGAAGTGTTATTTCAGAGAGAAAGAGAAGTTAAGGTGTCTAACCTAAGCTCACAATTACAAACTGGAACATGGGGCAATACCTACTCACACTTAGCTTTTGCAGTTCTGTAAAATAGCCAAATAATTGTTATATAGAATTATGAACTATGATACCTATGATGTTTTGCGAAAAATACATTTAAATTTGTATTAATGTATTATGTTTATTAATTTAATACATTAATGTAGTAATTTACATTAATTCAATTTTCCTTGCAGCCTAATATCTTATCATTACAGGATCTATGCCTTGCGTTAGATTTTAAATGACGTTTTCAGATCTGTACAGAATGGCTTCAAGTTGCAGCAGTAGTATTCAAAATCCAAAATCATCAGGGTCTTCTGAATGATTGGAAAGTTTGCATAGTAGCACTTTCTCTTTTTATAGAGATCCATACAACCCATAATCCAGAAGAACCTATTTATTTATTTATTTATTTATTTATTTATTTGTCAGATTTATATGCCGCCCTTATCCTGTCAGACTCGGGGCAGCTCACAACAATAAAAACCCGACAATAGAAAATTAAAAAGTTAAAAGTTAGAACCAAATTAAAATCCCCAAAACCCCAAGTTAAAATCCGCGGCAGATCAGGGAAGTTACTGAAAGAGCCATGTCTTTAGGTTGGCACGGAAGGTGCGGAGTTCGGGGGCCATCCGGAGCCCGGCAGGCAACCCATTCCAGAGGGTCAGTGCGATCACAGAGAACACCCTCATCCTGGGGACCACCAACCGACACTGTCTGGCCATGGGGACTCGGAAGAGGGCAGCCCTGTGTGAGCGCACCAGGCGGTGGGAGGCCGGTAGGAGGTGATCCTGCAAATATTATTATTTAATACTTATTAATTATTACTATTAATAATACTATTAATATTATTATTAATTAATTAAGTATTAATTAATACTGTTATTAATACTTATTAATTATTATTACTCATGTAATTAACTCATTTTGTTTAATCTTTTTTACCTTGACAAATGATAGGATTTTTCTTACTTTTTTTTTTTTTTGAGAAATTTGCTTCCCAAGACAGACTTTCTATTTGTTATCCTAGATAGCTGGCCAGATTTAATTTTCACAAACTAATTAGTTCAAATTGCCAGTTTTTCATAAATGTGCCACTTCATTAAGGGTCAAGTAAGTAAGAAAATTCAGTCACAAACAGCACTAGGCTTTCTTGAGGATAATGATGACTTTTCTAGTCATCCGTGGCATGCAAACATGGTTATGTAGTCAGAAGGTAGACCCTGAATGGGTCTCTAGAATAAGACTTCTTTAGGTATTCCGTCTTTTGGGTTCTTTTTGTTTAATTGAGCCCTCCCTCCACACCAGCATGGATCATATTGATGGCAGCTTTAACCACAGTCAGACTACTGCAAATTATTTTTTTCCCTTGAACCAGAAAAATAGCTGGCCAGTATTCACAAAAGCAGCTAAAATACTGGGAATAGATAACAGTTATTGATGTAACTGGGACATTTTTCCATGGCACTGTTCATCTGCTTCTATACCACTGGATAAATCATTTGCCTAGAGATAGACCTTGAGTTGTGCACCCAGTCATAGAGCTAGAAAAATTTAAGATCATCTCTTCCGTTTCTCTGAACAAACATAGGACTATTTCCCACACCGGCTGCCAATCAGCTGCTATACTATGATAGCATGTACAAATCTGAGCCCCTTGGAATCTCCTCCTTCCCCTTTCCACAGCTTTTATCATCCCTGTTCTCTGGAGCAACAATTTCTTACTTCTCTGTAGCATCCCTTCCTTTTGTCATTTAAGGTTTCAAAATAGCAAGTATAAGATATAAATTAGCAACCCCACAGTGGGGAAGTCCATTCCATCTGCTGCTAAAGCAAAACTGCTACCACCCACACTTGCTGCCTCAGGCATTTGTCTAGGTGCATCTATAAGTCCAGCTTTAATAGAACTTCCATTTATTGCACTTAAATTATTAGAACTTTTTATAAAGAGAGGGAGGAGTAGAAATCATAAGATTCTAATCACAAAATTTAACCAGATTTTTTTAAAAAATGTGGAAAAACATAAAATATTTTCCATTATATTCCATAAAATATAATAGAAGCAGAATAGTATAGCTTTGCAATGTTAGTCCAATTTCCCTCTTAAGATATTTTTGTCTACCAGAAGAACTAAAAGCTAACAATAGAGGAAGCAATCAAGATGATTCCCTACAAGATGTTCCCTGTGACATCTTCTCTCTGCCGTTAAGAGGACAGAATGCTAGACTAGAATTAACATTTGTGTGCCTCAGCATGGCATTTCTTGGGAAAAGGCCACAGCTCAGTGATGCAGTACATGGCTTGCTTGCAGAAGTTCTCAGATTTGACTCCTGATGTCTCCAGTTAGAAAGGAGTTCAAGTGACATCTCTGTCTCAAAATGTCTTGACAGTCAGAATAGGCAGTGTTAGTTTATACAGATCTGTTGGCACAGAAGGAGTTCTTTATGTTCTTATTAATTCAGAGATGAATGTACAGAAAATGTATATGTTATGTGATTTTCAGACTGCTGTGATAAAGCATAAATGTGAACATGTTTCTCTTATGTTAGAGAAAGAAGTCTTTGTATAGGAAAAAACTATCATCATAAGTAGAATGTAATGGTCCAGCTTCCATATTCAAGGATATCCTTTTTATCATTGTATTACAGTAGTTTATAGCCTGTAGCAATATATACACTATAGACCAGGGATGTCAAACTTGCGTCATCATGGCATCATCACATGATGTATCACAACTTTTTTTTTCCTTTTGCTAAACTGGGCATGGGTGTGGCCAGTGTGTGACACATCCGGCCCATGGGCCGCGAGTTTGACAGCCCTGCTGTAGACTATAGCAGTAATTTTGCTGCTGGTATGCTAGGTTTATGCAGTTTCTACAGAACTATTTTAATTCCTTAAGTTATTTAGCACATTTGACCTTCTACACATTGAAGAGTGATGTAAAAGTTTTCCAATATTCCTTTGTAGTTATTACCACTTTGGACTGTGTCCAGCAAGCCTACAAAATTTTTGTCTATAGTTTTTCAGTAGCAGATTCCTGGAGTAATGTAAACATTTCCCTCAGCAATTCCCAGCTGTATATTTGATTTTTTCATTTCCATTTTCTTACTGCTATATCATGAATTGTTTTAGTTTGGTTTCTTCATTTTTATTTGTTTATTTATTATAATGATACTTGAGAAATTGTAAATGACAGAAGGCCTATTATAATCAAAGAACAATGAGCATATGTTGGAAGTTTTCAGACTTTATTAATTTCTATATTAGGTCTTTTAAAGAATTGTATTGCCCATCTGGGTGAATTGGGGACAACCCAAGAAGGTTAAGTTAACATATTTGGCATTCCGGCAAACAATCAACAGGCAGTTTGATTCCCATGAGAAAGGGATCATGGTTTAAACCATGACTATGTAGACAGGATATGGGTTGAATAAGAAAGATATGGATAGAATAAGAAAGTGGTTCAAGGATATTGTCATGCAAAAAATAAGTAAGTACTTCAGCTGTTTTGCCTTAATAAGAGTGAAATACGCTCTCACTAAATAGACTGACAGCAATCTGTTGTTAGTAGTAAGCAAAGTAAACTTGATAAGTGACATGGCTAGAACATTGCTGGGTAGTGATATTCTTCGGTTAGGACAGAAAGAGCAGCAAAGAGTTAGAAATGATATGCTTCACAGCTACCACTGTCTGATTATGCCAGTGTGCATAGGAAGTTCTCTGTGCCCATTATTTCATTTTTTTTTCATTAGACACTCATCAAAAGAGGCTTCCACTCTATCACACAACACTTGGAAATGTAATACTAGGCACAGCAACCAGAAGAGACTCTGTATTTGCATAGTAAATGCTACTTTTACCTTAGTAGTATAATGCATCATTTTATTTGGAAAACAGCAATTTTCATATATAGATTTCTCAGTCAGCATGTGCTCCAACAATGCATATTATTATGATCATAGATGATGAGATGCTGATGCTGATGATCTGTCATTTTGACAGCTTGATACAAATCCTACTTAAGAATGTTCTTGGACATCTTCCTTGAGGCAACTTCAAAAGCAACTGTGTTTATGGTGGGGAAAACTGTTGTGTAAATCAGGTCTATAGTAGTTGGTAGATATCTAATTTGTAACCTAATCCCTAGAGGTGATTGTCTATAAATTTCATAAAAGCATACCTATAACTCCTAATAAAAACAGAGCTTTGCCAATCTATTAAATCCTTCATAGAATATTTTAATGGTTATTAAATCAATTGACTCTAAATCTCACTTTCATAAATGAGTCAGACAGTATTTTCCACTTACTATCATCTACCACCTTTCTAAAGATTAGATTATTCTGATTGATTTTTTTTAAAGCTCTTCAGTGCTTTTGGATTTTTTTTTCTTGTAAATTTGTTGGGGAAAAGTAGTTTGAAGAGGATGTATGAGAGGAGAATAACCTCTTGAAATGATGTTTCTGACACTTCACTTCAAATTTGTCACAACTGTAAATTCTCAAAGTAGCCTTCTGCTGTCTGTCTGTTTATTTCTGATAGGATGTTCAGTGTTTCTACATTAAATGTTCAGATATTAAGGTTTTCTGTGCAGTTATCATTCAGTGGTTTCCACTTTTATAACTACAAGAAGCACCAAAATGTACGAATGTAAAATTGGTGTTTCAAAATTAAAAATTAACATGATTGAAAATTAGGACATTTTGAGACAATGATACTGTCAACCTTCTCTGGACCATCCACAGTTCAGAGCTGTTGCTGTCATGGCACCATTACCAATCCAGAAAGTGTTTAGTGACATATGGTCATCAATTCCATAGGAATGCCCCTGAAAGGGATTTACCAATGCATGCAATAAAATACAAAAAAAATCAAGAGAAAAAAAAGACCTTAAAAGCATAAATAATCTTAACTAATAGCCTTAACACAAATGATACATTTTTAACAGTTCACATAATTCCTTATAGGCCACAGCACTTCTCATTACATCTCTATAACAGTTTTCAACTAACAAGCAGCTTCCAGATTGATTGTAGTCTCAACACATCTTGAAGGCATCAGAATGGAAGAGTGGAAATCATCTATTTTATAGTATTGAGGAGGAGGAGGAGGAGAATAAACCTAAACTATCCATAGAGGTGTAGTGCAGATATAATATTTTTGGCTCCTTTTCATAACCATAAACATCAACAGCATCCCGCAAGCTTCAACATTAAATTTATCTCCCATAATGTTAATGGAAACCAGAATTCAAACATATGTGTTTAATCATGGCTATATGCTGGGTTATTCCAGCATTACCATGAATATGAAGATATTGTATTAATAAGCTGTCCCCAAACTGAAAAACAGGAGAGGAGAGGAAGTAAACCTGAACAATATTCTTCTTTTCCTGGTCAACTTATCTTATTTATTTTCTCATGAATCCTCCTCTTCAGACTTAATATTAGTTGTTACTTTTATACTTAAGATGTCTATTTTAGGCATAAAACCATATATTACCTGGAAAATTACCTTGTAGCCTCCTTTTTTAAAAAATTATGTGTACATTGGACTTCAAAAATTATCTGAAATATAACATTTGAATGTGCAATTCATAGTAGCAAATTTGAGAAAACAGTCCCCATAAAATGCCTGATTTTTTTCACAGGCATAAACAGGCAGTTTGGTAGTACTTTTTCTACCAAATATAATTTTGTCAGTCTTATGTTTGCTTTAAACCACTCTATGTAGGTGTTTTGCATTTGGCAAATTTTCTGGAAGCTGCCATTGCTTATGTTCACTTTGATAGATCTAAAATTGAGGTTCCTTTTTTTTTTCCTTCATTAAAACACAGCAACCCGAATATTTGGGAAGGAGTCTCTAAATAATATGCCGCCTAGAGTAGCCCTGCAGTGAAATAGGCAGAAAATACATTTAACAAATAAAATAAGTAATAAATAATATGCTATAATAGGTGATATAATTCACATAAGCAGTCTAAGTGGGATTCTCCCCTCCCTCCCAATTCACAGACAATTTAAGAGAGATTTTCCTCCCTACAAATATGCAATGCCATAGAACTTATTGAAGATGGAAAAATGAAGTGAGAAATTTTAAAATATACAAATATTGAAAAAAATGTAGTGAGTATCATTGTGGCCTTTTGTATGCAGTGAATATTTGTTGAAAGAAATAAACATTGTATATTGTTGTATACAAATGTTTGTATCTGCCAACTTTGTTGTAAAAAACAATAAGGTACAGAGAACAGTGATATTGGTATAAACTAGATCACTTTTCTTTTCCTTTTTTCATATGACACGACTGATTTTTTTTTAAGCTGCTATTTCTTATTCTCTTTCTGTTTTGTTGTTATTTGTTTTCTTTTGTTTTATTTTTACATAATGTTGCTTAGGCCATGAGGGAATAGTTATATTCAAATATAAATGTTTGTGAATAACATGACCATTTGGATAATTCTGCCATCTTCCAAAGTAGCTTGTGATAACCGTTCTTGGAGACCTGAATCAAACATTTGGCTTGATCAAGAATCAACATTGAGAATTACATAAACAATAGATTTGTGGGGATATGAGTTACGAAGGAATGCCTTGCACTCAGCAAGCATAGCACATTTGTTTTTCTCAGCTAGGAATGATATTTTGAAATATCATTCAAATTCAGACAAAGGAAGTTCAGCCTTTCACATACCATTTCTGTTTTGGATTTCATGAATCTGCTGATGCAACTAAACTTCAAAAAAAAAACAAAACTCTGCTGCAAATATTTATTCCAAAGTAAAACTGTATTAATTTAGTGGAATTTACTTCCTGGTCAGTGGGAGAGATTTTGCTCCCCAACTGACCTAGATTACTGACTGGAGAAAAAAGAAGTTAGTTTCTTTGGTCACACGGGTACATCAAAATACTCAGAATTTCCTATTTCTGACTTAGGCGTAGTCTTTCCTTCTGCAGAAAGTTACAATTTCTGATCAAAGAGACAAATCTGTTCTTTGACTGCTAATATAATTGCTGTTACTGGCTAAAAATATTAAACATCAGCAGGGTTTTTGCACACATGTAGTTGTGTAGTTCTTTTAGCTAAACCATCTCTGATAATGTTGTTAGGAATGAGGGAGCTGGTGCAGCAGACAACAGTAATTATGCCTCTTTGTATTAAGGATAAATTCCAGTCATTGTGAGCCAAAACATCAGAGATCTAATCACTTTTTTTGGTTTTAGTTTGTCATAGTTTGGGAGAACAGCTCAGTAATTAGGTTAGATTGTTTATTTGTTTGTTTGTCAAATTTATACAATTGCCCATCTCACATGAAATGACAACATATAATAAAACCATAAACTGATGGCCATACTTAATTTTATTGTTACCTCCTATCTTTTCATCATTTCTTGGGAGTCAATAATGGAAGGCTGTGTTACTTTAGGTGTGGTGGGACAATTTAGTCCTCAGTTGGTAGTTATCTTGAAATAAACCAGAATGGTGTACTAGGCGCAGTTATTTTGTGAGTGTGCATGTGTTTTTATTATTAACTGGCTAATGTATTTACCTGTAAAACCAAACTATAGATATAAGACAATAGTGACACAGAGGAGGACCTTTTCTAAGATAGGCTGAGGGAATTGATCCCTATACAAAAGAGCTGGGAGCTGCATTTTACCTAGCAACTGTTTCTAAGTAGGACCACCGATCACTGTTCCCATGATGGAAGTAAAGGAGCTGGCAACATTGCTGAGAAGAAAGACTAATGCTAGACCTAGGATGAACAGGGAAGGGGAAAGGGCACCAAGGGCCTGCAGCTGAGAGCAGGGGATGTTTTAGGATCAGTTTGGTAGTACTTGGAATGCCTCTAGCTGGGGGGAAAAATGAAGAACCTCTGAGACTCTCAGTAAGGTGGTTACTAATAAGGGGAGAAGAAAACCAGTTCAAAGATAATGCAGACTTTTGTGTTCAGGACAAAGATCTATTGTACCATACAATCTTTAAAAAAAAGAAACCTTAATACTTATCAAAAGTAAATATTAGCATGATATGTTTGTGGTAGCATCTAAATAAAAATAGAATCCCCAAATTCTTTCACACCCAATACAATCATGGTCTATGAAGCTGACAGGAAGTTACATGGTTGAAGATGTAACATCTGTCAATACAATACAATACAAAAATAAGATAGGAAAGGAACTGGACAGTTCCTTGTTGCTTTAGAGGAACTTTCTGCAGTTTTAGATTTAACAAAAATTAGGCAACTGGTTGGATTCTCATTGGGTCTTCCTTTGACAGATAGGTAGTACAATCTGATGTGACCAGAATGAATATTAAATTTTAGGCTGACCATATTTTTTTTACCCCAATGCTGGATGGTCCTGTGATCCTTTAAGAAGGGTATATATCATAAATAAATAAAAATAATTGTAGTGGCAAAGGAACTTCACTAATAAATCAGTGTTTATTTACCTAAACTAATATACAGAATAACCAAGGGTGGGCATAAAAGCAGTGGGAAAGGAGTGACTTCTGACTTCCTCCCTGCTTCCCTGTTGCCTTTGCTTGTGAGAAGCTGGCAGGGAGCATCAAAAATCACAATCCTATTACCATGGGGACACCAAAATACCCACAACATTGCAAATAAATTGGTCTGAACAATTTTAATTTTAATTCCACAGTAGTAATGGATCCCAGATTTTTTTAATGCATTCTTTAAATTAACGGATGTTTGATACCTCGATTTAGAAATTGTTGGGGTATAATGCTCTGTTCAAGATAACTTGAGAGTACAAACAAACAAATAAACAGATAAACATGAGTGTTACAGTTGTATATAAATATTAGATGTATTTGAATTTTCTTCCCATTTTAAGCATCCATAATGTGGTAATTTTTATTCACCTAACCTGTTTATAGTAGGGTGATTACTGCCAAAACAAAACCTTAATATCCACCCTTATTCTACTGTAGACTCTGGTGCAGAATAAGTTCTACAACTTAATAAAGAGCACCAAGATAATTAATTATCTAATTAATTAGGTCTAATTAGCTAATTAATTAATTAAAACTGGGTGCATGTGCACACTTTTGTTTTACCAGTTGTGTTCAACTACATTTATATTATTAAATCTAGCTGCATTTACTGTATGTGTACTTCTAATTGTTGGTAGCAAGCAAATGTTTTAATAACAGCAGATTTGGGTGAAGAAGTAGGGGTTGTGAAAAGTTGTTTAGTATGTGATATTTATCATTTACGATTGCTTTATTCTCTTGCTAAGTGTCCTGTATTTTTTTGACAAAACTTTAGAGGGCAAGTGTAACCAATAAAAATACATTTTCTCCAATTTTACCCCATCAGATGAAGGACTAAACCATGAATGCAAGTTGTGCAACCAGACATTTGATTCTCCTGCCAAACTCCAGTGCCATCTAATAGAGCACAGTTTTGAAGGAATGGGAGGGACCTTCAAGTGTCCAGTCTGTTTTACAGGTGAGTACTCTGATAGGACTCATTCATTATGCACCTTGGCTTTAATTGACTCATGTATATTCTTCAGTAATATTATTTATGCCACCCTATTGAAATTGGGATTCTATCTTGCCAACATTCCTCTCACAAAATATGTTTTTATCTGATTGGTAGGATGGGATTCGGAGAAAGGATCCTCTTGCTATATAGCAGATTCTTCTGCTTATTCAAAATGTTGGGGGAGAGTGGAGGAGTATTTCTGCTAATTTGCCTCCTTGACTGCATTCCTGCATGTCACATATTTGGCTGGCTTGGTACAGTTACAGAGCAAAGAAGGGTATTACTGTTAGGTTTCTGGATCACAGTTATCCTTGAAAAACTGATAAACTGCCAAGACTGTTTATTACTTATTTAAAATATGGAGAAAATAGTTAGTTTTTCATATTAACAGTGAGATCTGCAGGAGGCTCTTAATTGAAAACAACCTTACTTTACCTTTTCTTGCACAAATCTTAGTAACTTTGTACCTTATTACTGTTTTTTCTTAGAAGCCAGTACATACTTTAATGTCTGTTTTTAAAATAAGACTTTTTAAAGCAGTATATAATACAGTATTGTGAAAAGAATTTGATATTCTCAGGTGAAAAAAACTCAAGTTTGGTCTAATGCAGGGGTCCCCAACCCCTGGTCCGCAGCCCAATACTGGTCCATAGCCTGTTGGGAGCAAGGGGCAGGCAAGTGCACAAAGCTTCATTTGCACATGCTTAGGAGCTAGATTACGTGCACAAAACCATCCCCTTCCTCACATCACCACCGTTGCTTCTGCTGGTCCATAGAGCCAAAAAGGTTGGGTATCACTGGTCTAGTGTAATTAGGCTAGAAACTAGGAGACCATGAGTTCTAGTCCTCCTGAGTCATGAAAGCTACGTGACCTTGGGCCAGTAACTCTCTCAGCCAACTCATCCCACAGGGTTGTTATTGTGAGGAAACTAGGAGAAAAAGGAAAATCAGATATGTTATTTTTCAAAATAATAAAGGCAGGCTATAAATACATACATACATACTGTACATAACAATAGACTACACATGTTGAGTATGACTATAGTTGGGGTATGCATAGCACTGATGTTTCCCCACCAAAATTGGTGATGTTTGTTGCTGAAATAAATGTGTGACTATTTTTGCAGAAGTTAGGAATGAAGGAGAATACATCTGCTATGTGCAAGTGGTATCCTGTCATTTTTTACCACCAGTGATATCAGTTCAGCGCAATACTGTAAGATTTATCCAACTCACATGCTGCCCTGGACAGATAGTAATACTTGCCTCCAAGATAACAGTAAACATTAACTATATTATATTTTTATATGCGGCCCGCGACAATTCTCTTCACTCAGTGCAACCCAGGCAATCCAAAAGGTTGGACATCATGCTCTGAAACATGATCCTATTGATTGTCAGTTAAATGATCATTGTACCAGTATCATAGACTACCAGGCTGAAACCGGAAAGGGTACTGTCAATACAGTGTATGTGAATTCCTACACCAGACTAAAGAATGTTGATCAAATACATCTAAATGCAACACAAACAACACATGGCTATCTGGACCCTACAGCTTGCATGTTGATTCATTATGAGTAGTCAGCATAATGACTTGCAGCTGAGTCACTCTATTGAAATATATGAAAATAAATCTTTCCTGCATAATCACTATATAATGCATGCTGCTGTTACCCAGTGATAAGCATGCATTTGTGACTTTATTCAGTAAATCATAACTGAGTACATACTACCCTTTTGATCTAGATCTACTGTATCCTCTAAATTGCCTTACTTTCAGATTATTTTCAGCCTGCCCAACAGTCATCCACTAACTTTTCCTTCTGTAACCAAACTAATCCCATGCCATTTCTCCTCCCTACAATATTCAGTGCTACCGGAATAGAGACTCAATCACATATCATTCTAGTGAAAGAAACCCCATCTGTCAGCTTTTTACAGATCCACTTCCTTTATGAGCAGACCTCTTGCACAGTGTGAAATACAAAGACTTTCTGGATGAATCATAACCTAAAACTATAATTGGAAATCTAATATGTTAAGGGTCCCATAAAAACATTTTATTTCTAATAGTAGTAATGCCATTGAACTTTACAATTTAAATATAGTGTCCCGATGTAGGATCTGTTTTCTAAAAGAGTAAAGTCAGCAGTCTGCACAGCTGTATATCATCAATAGGATGCCGTTCAGGATTGTTATTTCTACACTGAGAAGAAACCCCCCAAAATGTTGTTTCTTGTTCTTTGGCAGCACTTTTCCCACTAAAACTGGGACAAGCCTTGCTGCTATTTCTAATTACTGCCTCCTACTTACTAGTTAAACATTTTTCCTCTGTATTATAACATTTAGTTACTTGTGAGCACACAGGTTGCTCTAATAAGGTTTGAAGCTAGTTTTGTGTTCAACAGTGTGCCTGTCAACCATGCTGGTTTGGTAATTCCCACAGTAGAGTTTTTGTTTTGTTTTCCACATTTTCTACATGTAGACAAAAGTCATTAATGTTGAATTTATATGCTATATTTATACCTAAAGTGTGTTGTAGGCAACTTTTAATACCATTTGTGATTCTAGAGTATAAGTTTTGGCTGTGTAATAAAACATTAGAAAAACAATTCTATTTCTGTTTGTTTCCACAAATAGATTTCCCAAATAACATCAAGAACAACATTTCAGCTAGAGGCTTTGTAAAATGTGTTCAAAGTATTGAAACTCTTATTCCAATATGTATGTTGAGAATAACAACAATTTTTTTTTGCTGATGGGCTAAATAGATACAGCACATTAATGATAGACAATGATGTTTTCGAAGTAATATGCTATTAAATTTATGCAATCTGCAGAATATTAACAAGAACAGAGAATCACCAATATAAATTTTATATGGAAAATGGAATCCAATACTTTTTAATGTAATGAAAAATGTGATTAAAATGTATGACTCATAAGAACCCTGTTCTAATTCTTTCTTTTTTGTTGGCATTCAATTAGAATTATTTTAATGATTAGGAATGGAGTCAAAGTTAAATGCCAGCATCTTTAATAAATCCTTACTCTGCCTATACAAATTAATATTGTATATGCAAACTTTTTTTAGGTCACAGTGCACCAGGCATCCATCAGAAGTCAGTGCTGCCAACCCAAACACTGCCTCTGGCATATACAATTTAATTATTAATACTATGTCTCCTAGGTAAACTGTTACACAGTCTTAGGGCCTTGTTTGTAGTCATTAAAATTGAACATGTTTTTATTATTGAAACCTTTGCATTCAGTGTGTACTCAGCGTTGATCTTAAAGTATCCAAAGAGAATTTACCTGTAGTTCTGTTTCACATTTATAGATATTGCCCCAATATAGCTGTGGGATACAATTTTTAACATTAATACATTTCTGTACAGAATTGTTTCAATACATTAACACATTTCAATACAGGATAGAATCAGTTACTTAGGCAAAAACACAAAACAGGCTTTAGAATCTGTTACTTCCAAATTGTTCAGTAGCAAGATTTTTAATGTTGAATTTTAATGGAGTCTGACTTAATTTTAAATTGTTATGGTAAAATGGGAAAAGTACACT
>JANHZT010005036.1:405796-417261 GCA_032468215.1 Stegonotus admiraltiensis
GTGTGAGAGTGAGTGAGAGAGAGAGAGAGAGAGAGAGAGAGAGAGAGAGAGAGAGAGAGAGAGAGAGAGAGAGATTATGGAATAATGCATGCAGAAATCTTTTTTCAGCAGGAAGCACCATACAGAGGAGTTGCAGAAGATCAACTCCGCTGGGGTACCTGAGAGGCAGTGGGTGGCCCCCCATCTTTGCCTATGATATGGATAAGTCAGGGGTGGATATGATATGACTAATAATGGTATGACTAATGATTTCATAAAGGGCCTTCCAATTGTTCTTCCATCAACTAAATAAAACTTTATAGAAAGTTAACTGGCTGCTTTTAAAAAATTAGTAGAGTCTCTTTCATCCAAAGGGATCTGATGTTTAAGTAATAATAAACAGTAGCCCAAAATGAGCAGCAAAAAAAAAAGCTGTATAATCAGCAAACAAAAAACAAATTACTGAGTTAAATGAAACAATAGAAACCCTACAATTGCTCTTCATACAATATTTTATCAGAGGCTGCCTTTTTTTTTTAACCATCCGTTTGGTGAAGTGAGCTTTGAAGTGAGATCTCAAGAATATTGTCCTACCAACAGGCAGGGGCAATAGAAGTTACACAAAGCATTTAACTAACAGAATGGAACCCAATTAATAGGGATTGTTTTAAACATAAGACTATTTATATATATATATCTAAACTGTTTACAATCTGGTTAATTTTAAGTCTAATTTAGGGATTCAGACTTTCAAAATCTTTATGACTTCAGGTATCAGTCCCAATCAGTTTAAAACATTAGGCATCCATAACCATTTGTAATTTTATGGCATATATTTTGATAACAATGGAAGTTTTATAGCCTTGCAAATCTGACTCTTAATAAATATATATTAAATTTATTCACATGAGGCCAACTGGATTCCTGGTCTCTTAGAGAATATTTTTAAAAAACAGCATTCAAAATCAGAATAAAATGATTGAAATTGTAATTAATAAGAAAGTGAAAAATTATAAAATTATAAAGAATGGTGTTGCTATGTACAATTAACACCTGAAGGTCCTCCAGATGAGTCATGTTTTCACCTGCTTTTTGAAAGTCATGAGGGTTGGGCCATCCAAGTTTCAGAGACAAGGTATTCTGGAGGAGGAGAATTGCTACAGAGAATGCTCACTTATTGGGCTTCCTCACACCATACAAAGTGCATTTGAAGGAACGTTCTATCTGGTCAGCATAAAATTATTTTCTGCTACAAATAGCATTGTAACCCAGACTACTACCCTAAATCTTTTTGAAAAAGCAACATCTACAAAGTACTCTGTCTTCAAAGATAATGCAAACTTTCTTTCAGCTCAATATGCATACAATATATAGTTGACTCACTTTCATTATCTTTTGTGTGATAAGGTACAATTTGGGTCTTAACAGATTTTTAGAAGCATAAATAATATGGTAGGAGCATGGCAGGATATCACATTCAGTACCAAACACAATACAGCCTTCACATCCTGTGTTTAACTTGTTTTTATCTACTATTAGTAATGGAAAAGATGCATAACAACACTTATCCAACTATAGCCTTTGATCTAATTTATCTAGACCTCTTACTTGTCTCAAATCCTTAGATTAAGCGACAGTGAGTCTGCTTTTATTTTATGCAGATCTTAATATTGTTCAGCATTTCCAGTATGATGACTATTCATTCCTCATAGCTGCTTCACTGACCAACATCATCCTGTACATCCTGTGCCCCTTTCCCCTATTCCCCTATAAGTAGCTTCTCTCTCTATTATTTTTGGCTGCATGCATGAATAATCCATGTACTAAGGGCTAGACTACATGCAGTAAATTGTATGTTAAAGATTTAACTCATTGTTAGTGAAGATAGAACCATTTCCAGTATAAGGGGGGCGGGGGTGGAATGTTATGGACCTGCTGATTTTCAAATCCCAAAGACAACATTCCAGATTACAGACACTATTTAAAGAAATAGTTTATGTTTAATTTGGTTTCTACCACTGCCCTCTACTTCAAATGTTCCTTCAAACAGTGGGAGGAATAGAAGCCATTTGTAGTAGAAGCCCTGAGAAAAGTGAGAAGTCTTAAAAAGATTAGACATTTCAGATAAAATTGGTCTTGTTCACTATTTTTCATATACACATACCAATGTTGTGAAAGACAGAATAATAAAGTACGTAGAGAAACTGAAAATAGAAAGGGAACCACATTAATGTTTATTTATGGCAAACATAACCTGAAAATGGAGCTACGTAAGGTTTTTTCAAGAAGCTGAACAGATATTACAATGACAATAGGGTTTAAACATGATAATATGACTGTACAGATCTTGCTGATTATGAAGATCTAAGATAGAAATATTATTGAACTTCAGGGACTTCATCACAACCCCAAACACATGTTTCCTTTCATTGTTAGAAAAAGTATTTTGAAAGGAAAATGACTTCCCCCACCACTTTAAGCTCAAACCTGTTTTTTTGTTGCACATACATTCTGAGAGTCTAGTCTTTTTAACAAAGTTGTTAGTTTATATACTTCTCAGAGATAAAAGTAATCATAAGAGCTTTAAATTAGAATAAGTGCCACTTCAATATGACAGATTCCTTTGAGATCTGATTAAAAAGCAGACTTCCCATTGCCTGCACCTTTATGCTCAACAGCATTACTGTGTTTGCTTGTTTATAGCTTATTTTTTCAAAAGTGTAAATGTGCTGCAGCATCATGAATCGCTATCTGATAGACAACATATCGTTTTTATTCTGGGATCAAGAACATATTTTACTTTAGAAAGTTTCTTCAGTGAACTGCAGGTGGTCCTCCCTCAGCATCACAATTTTAAATGCATATAAATAGAGACAAACAGCTAATACAGGCAACTTGCCATTATTAGGGCATGGGTCAATCAGTTATATTTCCTCCTTAAATTGTTTACCTGACGCTACTAGAGTTTTGCAGGATTGCAAAGAGTTTTTCAGGGATTGTTTTTAGCAGGGACATGCAATCCTTAAAATTGTCACTGCAGCAACGATTGATAAGCTTTGTAGGCTCATGAGATGAGCTATTCATAAATCATAATAGGGTGTTACCCATATGTAGCCTTTGATTAAATATTATAAAATATAATTGGACGTGCCTTATTTTTCTTTTTATTCATGCAATAGTTTCCTGAGCACAAGGTGTTTTTAGTTCGTTTCCACTATTCCTCTTTTCTTCGTTTTACAGTTTTCCTCATTTGCAGTTTTCATTATTTGAAGAGCCTAGTCTTTCAAAAAAAAAAGTCTACCTTTTTTGTTGGTGTGCTGAGGAGTTGATAAGTATATGGTACCAATAGCCCATGATTAAAAGTGCTATATTTCAAAACCGAGAAAAGTCCATCTCTTTCTGGACAGCATAGATTAATTTCTGAAGTGCCAGATCATTTAATGTCAGGTGAGCAGTCAGTTATGTAAGAGAATTTCTTTCCTTTGTGTTCTATAAAATGGATAACACTATAATGCTTCAGTGCATTGAACGGATAAAGTCTCTACATACTGTGAATTCCAATGTTATGACACAGGGCCATAGCGATCATGGACTCTTACTCACCAGATGTATCAATTACTTTTAGAAAGTTAAATACCTCAAGAAAATAAAAGATACTTACAATTTCTTGAGGAGGGAAATGTAATAATAGCTTTTACCACAAATTCAGGAACAAACTGTTCCTATGTTTACCATTACCAGCCATGATTAAATATACTGTAATTACTATAAAATTCCAGCATATTGCTCTGGTAACACTTACTTCTTCTTTGCACAAGTGTAAGTGATTACACCTAATGCAAAATATCCAAGAATGACAATACTACAGATTTACCATCAAAATTGCAATAAAGACATAAAATGTTACTGGATGAAAAATATCACAGCAGATATCTGCTATTTTTTCCTCTCTGCAGTTATATTTGAGAAGAGTGAGAAAACAGGTCTTAAAAGGGGCCACCTTGATATCTTGATAATAAGTTTTTCACTAATTTATATTCATTAATAAATGAACTATTTTCAATGCCTAATATAAATATCTTTGAACCCAAAGATAATCACGTGAGTCAGAAATTTTCCAGTTGCAGGTCAATATGTTGTTAAGGAAATCTATCTGTTTGGGGTGTCTGAAGGGACACTTTCTTGCAATCTATCTAATTATTTGTAATTGTCCCATTCAAAGATCAGGCTGTGTGTTTAAAAAAAAAGCACCTTATCTGCAGTAGATCCCTCATTTCTGTACCTCCTTAGCTCTTTTGCTCCTGAAACATGCAGAAATATCAGAAATCCTGTCAGATTGATGGGAGGAAAAGAAAAGCTAGGCAATAGGCAACGATTCCCCCTGGATGTGGATACATAGTCAGGTTGTAGCACAAACAGTCTAAAGTCTGAATAAGGTGAAAGAGGCAATTCAACTGAGCCATTAGTTTGCACTGAGAATTACAGGCGATGTCATAGGAAGGGCATGGTTGGGAGAATGGTGACAGCAGAGAGCTCATAAATATCAAAAACATGGAGAGGAAAATAAAGAGAAGGAACCTCCAGGAACTCTAGAAACAATGCTATAGAGAATATATGCAGCATTGTGCCTAATATGGCAGGCATTATGAAGCCCTTCAGGGTTTTCCTTCATTTGTAGACTACTCCAACATGGCACTTGGTGGCAGGAAAGTATATTTAAAAAACCCAAAAACAATAGATTAAAACATATAACTATGAAATTGGAATGCCCACAATCAATCAAGGCTGAAAACACAATGGAATAAAAATATTTTGACTTCTCTGTAGAATACAAGAAGGAAGGATGCCATAAGTACCTCTGGGGAAACATATTCCAACCTTTTGGGCATCAGGGACCGGTTCCATGGAGAAAGGTTTTTCCGTGGACTGGAGGTGGTATGGTTTCGTGTGTTGCCTGCATCCTGTGGATGGGACTTTGCTTGTTTGTGCAGACTGGTTTCTGACATGCCACAGACATGGAGGTTGGGGATCCCTACACTAGACAATATGTGCTAATAGTAATAATAAGAGACTAATTGTAATCATGCTATCTGGAATCATGGAAATAAGATGCTTTCATTATATTATTTATTATTTATTTATTTATAAAATTTGTATGCCGGCCTATCTCCAAGGACTCAGGGCGCTCACAACAACAATCGACCGAACAACTGCTAGAATCAGTAAAATATACAAAGAAATATTAAAAGTTTTAAAAATGTTAAAATATATTACCCCATCAGTCCAGGCTGGGGGACATAAATAGCCAGGTTTTCAATTCACGGCGGAAGGTGCGAAGGTCAGGGGATAACCAGAGCCCCAAGGGAAGTTGATTCCAAAGGATGGGGGCGCTCACAGAGAAAGCTCTACCCCTGGGGGTCACCAGCCGACATTGTCTAGCCGACAGCACCCTGAGTAGGCCCTCTCTGTGAGAGCGCACTGGGTGATGGGAAGTTGACGCTGGTTGCAGGTGGTCTGACAAATAGCCTGGGCCTAAGCCATGAAGGGCTTTATAGGTTAACACCAGTACTTTGAATCTCACCCGGAGGGCAACCGGCAACCAATGCAAGCATGTAGGAGAGGTGTAATATGGGAGTATCGGGTCCCTCCCACAACAACCCATGCAGCCGCATTCTGTACCAGCTGAAGCCTCCGGGTGGTCTTCATGGGCAGCCCCAGGTAGATAGCATTGCAGTAGTCGATCCAGGAGGTGACTAGCGCATGAGTGACTGTGTGTAGGGCATCTTGGTCCAATTATGGATATATTATTATATCAAATTATGAATATAATGTTGTTTTATCAAATCAGAGGTTTTTTAAAACATAAGTTTCAGCTATATAGAAGAATTAATATAGACCATCAGCAAACAGACATAGACCTAGGTTCGAATTGCTAATCGTATTCTTTACTGGTGTGAAAATAAAGGACAGAATTTATATCTTTCTGCAATAATATGGTTCAATAACCATATATTTTCTTTTATTTGCAGATCATGTACTTTGCAGAATAATAACTAGTAATTAGTAAATCTACTTTCTTCATCATTTTCATCTTATCTCAACTTTTCATTCAACAGTGATTAAGTATGAGTAGAAACAATGGCCTTTGTCATGGAAAGAAGTTTGTAAAATATTTAACCCAGACCCCTTTTTTTAGGTATTTTTATTTTCATACAGTTCAAACAGAGTGACTCAGCAGCTTATTCTGTTGCGTTATCCCAGTAGTAGCATGTTCATTAAAAGAAGTAAATCCACCATATACATACCATTTTGTAAGAAGTGGAATAGCGTGAGACATATATTTTATGTTACAGAAGTGATTCCCTTGCATTACATAAATATATATGTCTGACGTATTTTGAACCAGATAGTTTTAAAGGAAGTCCTCTGTTGTTTTTAATCATAATGTTACAGATTAGTTATTTATCTCCACTTTAATTATCACCCAGACTTTAATTGCCAAGTCAATGGCTAAAGGATTACAATCTAAGTGACCTTCTGAAATCTTAAATTATGCAGGTTCTGATATTCCCACACTTCATTCCTCTACCCCACAGCAAAATATTTAAATATGATACTGCCTTGGATATCAATGACTACATTGTACCTACATTGTACAAGCAAATTCCTTAAATATACCCTGTGATACTACATACAGAAATACAATGCTTGTTAAATGGATGTGACATTATAGTTGGCTTAGTTTTAAAAACACCTGTGTGATTATCAATTTAAGCTCCCATTATTTGCCACTAATTACTAAGCAGAGTTGTTAAATATTTAGCTGTAGTTTATTTAATTGGCTTTGACCTATAAAGAAATATGTGCATTGCCACTGATTGTGTTTCAATCCTGTGCTCACTTAAGGAAGTAGAGAATGCTTATTTATGTAAATTATAAACACTATACAGCCTATCAGATTTTCTGGTTTATCATTTTCTTAGTGCTACAGATGTATTTCTTATGAAGATATCTACAATTAAGGCATTGAGAAAGAGCAAAGCATACAGATGTAAAATGAGTGAGGTTGTACTTAAACTTGTTTACAGATGTTCTTGTTTAAAAAGCTCCAGCATGATAAATTAAACATTACAAGGGGAAAAAATGAAAGCATGGCAACAACTGGCACATGCACACATCTGTCCATAATGCACTGATTTAATCCTTGAATATTTGATTAGATGGCCTTGTCTATCAAAGCCCATATCATTCTGCTATACTGAAGTTGCAACAGAGAAACAAGCTCTTTCAAATCTTCTCAACTTGTTAGGAAAAATTCAGGCATTTTGCACCTAGCAGAACAGCATGCGTAGAGAAAAAAATTGAGAGAAGGGACTGACTGACTTACTAATTTCTCATCCCTTGAATTTATCAAGGCTTTATTTCATCAAGTTTATAAAAGTACTGTTCCAAAGTATCAAGTGACTTGGAAAGTAAGTTTTAACTGAAACTGGAAGGAAACTTCTGTTCTTTCTTGGTGGCAAACCATGGTGCCAGTGAACTTTTAATAACTGCAGCATAATACGAAATGAAACATAACAGCATATGCTTGCCATATTGTACTCTGTTAATAAGATACATCTATGGGATAGAGTTAGGGTATTATTTGAACTAGCATACTAACCATTAAAAAAATCACTTCTCATCTTTATGGGTGATAAGTGTCTTTTTCAATCTACAGTATACCAGAGGCCTGGGAGTTTGATGGTTCTGCACAGTGTCTTGCTGTTCCTAAAACTGCACTCTTCTTGACAGAGAGCTCTATTGTTGTTCCTAGGATCTGGTGGAGCCACAGCTTAGGAATCTCAGACCCAAGTGCTTCTACTGCCACTGGGACCACTTCGGCTTTCTTTTCTTCATCCTATCTTGTTCCATACTCCTCCTTCCTGATGTTGCTATTACTTAGCATCACTATCACTGTCTTCTGGTCCTTGTCTACTACTATGACGTCTGGTTGATTGACCAGTACCTGCTATCCATCTGGATCTGGTAGTCCCACAAGATTTTAGGCTTCTTATTCTTTATGACTTGTGGAATCCCTCATCCACTGTACAACCGCTTGGTTGTGCTACTCAGTGTATGCTATTCCTGCCCACATCTTACATCCTGCCACTATGTGTGGGACTATCTCTGAGGCCTCTTTGCACAGTCTGCACTTCAGTTCCTATCTAGTGTGGTAAACCTCCACTTCTATGGATCTGGTGCTGCTATGATCAAGGCCTCAGAACTATCCTTTAGTCCAGTCATGGGTGAGAGTTCTCAGTGTCAGTCATCTGAACTATCAGTCAATGGTATTTCTTGTGCAGTCCTTATCTTGCAATGGCACTTCCTCTATTTGATCTTCCTCCCATGTATGCTGCTGCCTCAGGCATTCTCTCAGCCGCTTATCTTTGGGTGCCATAGAATTTACATAGTCCTGGATGTTTTGGGTTTCATCCAGGAGAGTGCTTTTGACACTCAGGCCCTACCTGCTTTTTTCCAGCTGGAGCACAATCTTTGATCATGTGAAGTGTTAATACACTTTATAATGCCTTGATAAGGCCACACTTGGAATACTGCATCCAGTTTGGTCACCACAGTGTTGAAAAGAGGTGGGGACTCTAGAAAGAGTGCAGAGAAGAGCAACAAAGATGATTAGGGAACTGGAGGCTAAAACATATAAAGAACGGTCCTGGAATTGGGTTTGTCTATTTAATGAAAAGAAGGACTAGGGGTGACATGATAGCAGTGTTCCAATATCTCAGGGGCCACCACAAAGTAGAGGGAGTTAAACTATTCTCCAAAGGACCGGAGGGCAGGACAAGAATCAATGGATGGAAACTAATCAAGGAGAGAGGCAAGTTAAAACTAAAAAGAAATTTCCTGACAGAACAATTAATAAGTGGAACAACTTAGTTGTGAATGCTCCAACACTGGAGGTTTTAAAGAAGAGATTGGACAACCATTTGTCTGAAATGGTATAGGGTTTCCTGCCTGAAGAGGGAGTTGGACTAGAAGGTCTCCAAGCTGCCTTCCAACTCTGTTATTCTATTCTATTCAGGGTTTTGCACTTGGGTTGGAAACCTTTGTACATTGTGAAGAGCTTCTGGTTCTTTACATTGGCAGCCTCCATGTCCTCCTTTGGCCAGTTCACTGTATCAGCAGAGTATCTGATGACTGGCAGATGATACATATTGACAGCATGGATCTTGTTCTTCTTATTGAACTGGACCTTCAGAACCTGTCTTACCCTTTGGTAGCACTTGGATGTAGCTGTCTTCCTTGTCTTCTCTTCTTGATTCCCAGATGACCAAGGTACTATATATATGCTAGGTGGCCTGCTGCTAGTTCCACCTCATCATCTTAACTATCTTCTCCCTTTCCCTCCCCCCTCTATATACGCACATGTTGTGAACCACAAAAAAAAATAAAAAATTAAGAAAAGCCATTAATATTAAACAATAAGTATCATCAAAAGATTCTAAATAAAATGGTGATCAGAATCAAAGTATTTTATGGGAAGTGGGGCTGGGGCTTAGCGCAACCTGACCCCCAAGACCAAGGGAAAGAGCAAGGTTTTAACCACCTCCTTAACACCTGCAGGGTTGGACTAATCGTGTATCTCCATCCTGCTCAGATTCAGCTTTACCTTGTTGCATTCCATTCAGATCCCAGATCAAATTGAAGACTGGGTGATAGTTGTCAAGTATGGTTAGATCCATGGAGGGCCTCTTAAGAAGAAGATATACCACAGCCACCTTCAAGGCTGCTGATATTACCCCTTCCTGTAATGAAATACTGACCATTTGCCAGATGTGGCCAATCATCTTCCTTAGCAGCAGCCCAAATTTCCCATGATGCACACACAGATTGACCCCACAGGTGGTAAGGTTCATCCTGGAGAGCAGGCTGTCCACTTCATTGGAATATTAAATATAGGACAAGACAGGCACTTCAAACCCTGCCCATGAAAAGTAAAGAATTTGGCAAAATACTACAATAGAAGGTCTCAGTTACCTCCTTGAAGATATATTTTTCGTTCTTTTCCAAAACAAAAGAGCTTGATTGCAAGTCTGATTATAAAAATAACTTGTATATCCTTGTAGAGGTGCATTCAAAATAGTTTCTTTAGCATAAATCTAATTATGACATAGTATTCTGCATGTGTACATCCAACCTTTGATTTATGTATCTGTGGTTGGTCTGCTCACCAATATATCCCTGAAGATATTAAGCACGCTAGGGACAGATCCTTTTCTGCCGTTATGACTTTTAAATGTAAGAGAACATTAAAAACCGTAGCATCCAGATAAAAACTGTTCAGTTTGTGACATATATAACTACATTTTGCAGTTCAAGGGTAGCCCCGGAGTAGAAAATCCTTTGCTGCCATTATGCTATTGTTGTCCACTTACTTTTGCTCTTCCTTCACTGCAGAGGAATCAAGAAGGTAGGTAGGCATGGCAACATCATATTACGAAAGCTGCCATTCACTGTGGGAACTCCTCCCTTGTGCCAAATTATAGCATTTTCAGAATAATGCCCAGGGTATCAATATTGACAGCAATATTTCTGTATATTTACAACCATGGCGGCTATTGATATAGAGAGATTGCAGTGGACTGTCCGACTTTCTTTAGACAGCTTTGACTGAGTAAACCAAAATGACTTTTCTTTCCCATCAGGAAGATTGTTAATTTGGCATATAATAAATTTTACTGCAAGAAATTATTCTGAATAGTTGAAGAAAAGACCCACTTCAGGCTCCATTCTCTATGTTTCTTTTTCATCTTGACTCTTATTCTTACAAGGTTTTGTCCCTTTTTCAGTAATAGTATAAAGTTGCCTAAAGAATATTTGACATTATGGCCTAGAATGGTGAAAACTGTTCGGGGACGGGGTATTTTTAGGCCCATAGTGACTGAACTGATACAGAGAATAAGGCAGTTGTTGCAATCCAGAGTCTTACGCAGATGTGGAAGAAAAAAGCATATAAACAGGAAATGATGCCAAGTTAGTACTGTAGCATTTTGTGATTTATATTTCATCCACACAACATTATCCTGTTCTGAATCAAAGGAGGCTTACTTCTGAGTAAATAAGCACAGGAGTTCAATCTGATTTCATTAACTCATTGAAATATATGGCATAAGACTTAAGCTTTGTAGTTCTGTGCCTGAAATATTTGTCCAATTTCAAGAGCTGTAAACTTGTATTGAAATTCGTTTTGTATTATTTCAAGTTGATTTCATGCTCCTCTGTAAGAGTGTGATGCAAAATTGTAACATATCTAATCACAATAATTCTAGGACATGCACAGTGGTTTACATCAGTGGTGAAATTCAGATTTTTTTACTACTAGTTCTGTGGGCATGGATTGGTGGGCGTGGATTGGTGGGCGTGGCAGGGGAAGGATACCGCAAAATCTCCATTCCCACCCCACTCCAGGGGAAGGATACTGCAAAATC
>JANHZT010005038.1:36957-47325 GCA_032468215.1 Stegonotus admiraltiensis
TGTTGTTTTTAGCTGGCTGTACACCGCCCTGAGTCCTTCGGGAGAAGGGCGGTATAGAAGTCTAAATAAATAAATAATAAATAAATAAATAAGTTTAATTGAAATTTATTTTCTAGATACTCTAATTTTTTCAATAGTATATCCTGCTGTTGCTTTTTCCCCCTGTTCCTCATCGATGTATATGATATTGTTATTCCTCTCGTAAATGCTTTTAATGTATCCCATAAATTCTGTAATGATGTGTGGTGTTTTTTATTTATGTCTAGGAATAAGATCTAGGAATAAGTTCTTTTTCTATTTTCTCTAAATATTCCTTTTCCTGTAATATTTGTGTATTTAGAGTCCATCTCCTAGGTTTCCTTTTTTGGCCTTTCCAAATCATTCTCAGGGGGTTATGGTCTGCCCAATCATTAGGGAGAATCTCTATATTTTCAATTTCTTTAATTATTTCTTTATTTGCCCATATCATATCTATTCTTGAAAAGGAATCGTGTGGATTAGAATAAAGTTTTTTTTTTCCTTTGGGATTTAATAACCTCCATATATCATTTATATTCAATTCTTTAGCATATTAAAAAAAGTTTTTGGCAGTACGTTCCTCTTTTTTTGTTTTGTTTTTATTGCAAATATAATCATTTCTTATATATATTATTCCATTATAATCACCCACTATACATATATTTGAATAGTCTGCCCCAAATAATCATATCATGCAGTTTCCTATAAAATTCTTTCTGTTTTTTGTTGGGAGTGTAAATATTAATTAATAACATCCTAGTTTCTCCTCTTATCACTTCAATCATAAGTACTCTTCCTTTGGGATCCTCATAAATTACTTTAGCTATTATTTCTTTTCTAACATATACCACTACCCCTCTCTTCCTTTTTTCTGATAATGCTGCAAACAAGTTCCCTTATTTATTTTATTCCAGGTATTTCTTATCGTGTTTTCTAATATGTACCTCTTGGAGACATATTATATCTACATGCTGTTTCATTAATTTTGAAGGTATCTTTTTCCTTTTTGTCTGATCATTCAGTCCATTTATGTTTATTGATAGTAGCTGGGTTCTTTTCTCTATTTTCTTATTTGTCTGCCGGTCTCCGATTCCTGGTTGCCCTAGTAGTTCTTTGTGGTCTGATCCTAATTTCCTTTCCTTCATCTCAATTTTCCATTGTCACCCTAGTTCTTTCTTCCATTTCCTCACCTCCAGATCCTTGTGTTTGTTCTTCTGTACTAACTATCTCCAATTGCTCACTGCTGCTTGAGCTTTCCTCCACCCCTGTCAATTGATAGAATAATTCTTGGGCTTTGTCCAAGTTGTCAATTTTAATTTTATTTCTCCTGCCAAGTTATTATCATTCCTTCTGGGATGATCCACCTAAATAGATTTTTTTTTGTATTCAGAAGTGATGCCAGGAACCTATAATCCCTCCTTTGTTCTCGTATCCATCTAGGAATCTGTTTTAGTGTTATGATTTCTGTTCCTTTATAGAATATTGGTTCTTCTTTTGTAGTTTTATATACATCCTCACGAATCTTTTTGTGTGCAAATCTAATATGTACCTCTCTTGGGAAGTGGTGACATCTTGCATAATTAGTTTGAACTCGGTATATTTCATTGAATTCATGCCTAATCTTGTTTGCCTCTCTGCAGAGCTTCAGCAATCAGTTCCGCCATTATCTCCCCTAAATTCTCTTCTTTTATTTCAAATACATTCTGAAACCTCAAATAGAAAGAGGCTCAGTCTATCTCAAGATCTATCAGGGAATTTTCCAAATCCTTATTTGCCACCATTAGGTTTGGTCTACCTGTTCTAATATTTTTTCAGTTTGTTCTGTTTTCATTTTGACTGATTTAATTCTTTGTTCATTTTTTTGTATTGCCTGTTGAATTGAATCCATTTTGGTATCTAATGTTTGTATATCCAATTTCAGATCATCATGATTTTTAACCATTGCTCTTGAAGTTTTATCATGGTGTCCTGTATTGTAATCAGTGTAGATTGCATCATTTGAACCGATAAGTTAGTATTAGGTTTTTCTACTGGGAGCATCATGTCTGTTGTTTTCTGGCTCGATGGGGAGGCCATCGCCACCATCGGATTTGATGCCACCTTTTTCCCTGCTCTTAAGGTTGTGGTAGTAATACAAGTCATTTCTTTTAAGATTCTGCTTTGTTCTCCCAGAATATTATAAATTTTTGCCCAAATTACCATCCACTGTTGTCACTAAGTTGCTTATCTATTATTTATAGTTTATATATATTTTACGCTCTAGTTTCTATTTCTATTGTATTAACCTTAATTACTTAATCAGAGATTTACAATTATATATCAATAACCCAACATAGAGATACAGTACAATATAATTACAATCCAGTTACAAATTAATTGCTTAGTTAATTACTTATAGTGAGTTGAACTATATTATATGGATATAGGTATTTCTACTCCTAAATATTTAATTTACAAGAATTTATAAAAGTTTATAACTATTTCTCTGTTGAATCTGATTTCTTCACCATAATCTAAATAATAAATAATTATTAATAATATTAATAACACTTAATCTATATATTTTTAAATATGATCTTACCACACGAAGAATATCAAATATCAAAACAAGAACTAACAAAATTATTCAAAGGAAGAAAAGGAAGAAAAGGGGGAATTTCTATTTCCAAGTCATTAATCACTGTCTATAATTTATCTGCCTTATCAATATTCCACACAAGACAAAGCCTCTGTTATAACATTCAATTTTTTTCCTTCCCCCCCCACAGATGTTCCAATTTCTTTACTGATCTCACTCTCATTTCTGCAACACCACTGTTCTCTTTTCTATCTAATTAATATTATATTGTATTGTATTATATTATATTATATTATGTTCAAGTCTCTTTATTCTTGCCGTTCTCCTTTTTTCCAGTCACTCTCTTACTGCTTTTCCTTGGCTTTCTTACTTCCACCAGTAGCATCCAATTTAGTCTAGTCACTTCCTTTCCTCTTCACTTCACTTTTTCTCGTTGAAAATCATCAATATGTTCTTTCTGATGTCACTTTCCCCAATACTCCAAATCTTCCCATTTCTTTTCACTGTTGCCTCTGCTCTCTCTCCTACATTCATTTTCACACTTACAGTCTTATTCAAATCCCACTTTCCTTGTCAATTTCCTCCCTCAGCAATTTCCTTTTTTTTTTGATGAATCACAGCTTGTCTCTCTGTCACCGCTAAGTTTCAATCAGAGCTTCTTCCATTTGCCCGAATAATTTTTAAATTAATTTACTTTGACAGATCCAATCACCACACATAGGAGAATTTCTCATTGGGGAAAATAGGCACAGTCTGCTGACAGTACTTGCTTCCAATTCTTTTGTGGGTTGTCATGGCCTCAGGTCTGCCATATCTGATAGAATGACGGAACATCTTCTTGCTGGGTTAAAGAGGGCTTCCCTTGCTTCAGTGGGCAATTGCCCACTGCCACGCTGAACTCCGGGATTCCCCTCTGCTTTGCGCAGCTCTACAAGCTCCACGCGCCTTCAAAGGGTCCCCAATGCGGAAAACTCAGCGGCAAAGGACGGAGCTCGTCCTTTTCCTTCTGTGCCACCCTGACAACATCACTGGAAGTCCCCCTTGAGGATTTTCATCCATGGAATCCTTCCCAAGCTCTCTCTAAGTTTATTGAAATTAGCTCTCTTAAAGTCCAAGACTCTAGTTTGACTGCTGCTTCATGGAAACCTGGGTTGCAAGCTGCTTGGGAGGTATAATGGAATTAACCACTTCTTCCTGGGTGCTCTTGTATTGGGGCATCTGGGAGAGCACATCCGCCAGGAAATTCCCCCCCCCCATGTACTTCAGTTTGAAATTGAAACGGTAAAAGTATTTTTTTTTGTTATTATTTTTATTTTACATTTTTCTTCTTTTTACATCACAATTTCAATTTTGCAACAGTGATATACTGGTTGTATCAGCACCTTTTTAACTGTACATGATGTTATACATCCTAATTATGACCATTTTTCTCTTATTCATACAGTATAGCCCGTAGGGGAAAAAAAATGGAAACATATTATACAACATACATTTTCTTTATATGATGCTGACCTTGTTAATCTATAATTTCTTTCCCACAGTTTTTGCCAATTATCTAATTCTATAGTGTACACAAAGTTTTTGCCCATGTTATGAGTTTCCTTTACTAATTCTTCTTCCATTTTAAAGCTCAATAGATAATTATAAAACTTCTTTATCAGTTTTTCATCTGTCCCCTGTAGTATCTTATCCAATATATATAAAATCCATATCTATCTGTATCCTTCTTATATCTCGTCTGTATTTTCATATAAGGCCACCAAGTCGATTCCCTGATTTTTTTAGTTCCTATTTGGTTTTTAATTTCCCTTGTTCCTTTAATATATCTTTATATCTTACTATTTTATCCAGATCTAACACATTAGGATATATTAGTACTTCCGTTGTGGATAGCCAGACTGGTATTTTCATATAGTGAGTCTGTTTAATTTGTTCCAATACTAATAACAGAGCATTTCTAACCTTGTATCTTTGGAAGTAGCTGTGTGTTTTGTTTTTCCCATCCCATATAAATGCATGCCAACCCAATTGTAAATCATGTCCCTCTATCGCCAATGTCCTTTTATTCTTTAGGTTTATCCACTCTTTTAGCCATGTAAGCACTGAAGCTTGATAGTACAACTCCCAGTCTGGTAACCCAAATCCTCTCTTATTTCTAGTATCCTGTAGCATTTTTAATTTGATTCTTGAATTTTTTTCCTTGCCAGATAAATTTTGTTATCGATCTATTTAGATCTTCAAAAAAGTTTTTCTCTAATTTTATCGGAATTACTTGAAATAAGAATAAAATTAAAATTCATTTTAATTGTGACTATTCTTCCGATCAGTGAGAGTTGTAAATTTTTCCATTTGTCCAAATCCGTCTTTATTTGCTACATTAATTTAGTATAGTTATCTTCTTTGATAGATATACATCTTGCTGTTAGCCAAATTCCTAAATATTTAACTTTTTTAGTTACCCGCATGCCTATCCTTTCCATCAATTCATTTTTCTGTTTATTTGTAAAGTTCTTTGTCAATATCTTGGTCTTTTCCGTGTTTATTTTAAGTCCTGCTACCGCACCAAACACTTCTATTTTTTTTTTAGTAATTTGGGTCCTGTTTCTAGTTGTTCCTCTAGAATAAATACCAAATCATTCGCAAATGCTTGTACTTTGTATTGTTCTTTTTTTATCTTCAGACCTTTTATTTCCTGGTCTTGTCTGGGCTGCCTAAGTAGGACTATTGTAACTCTATTTTAGAGTTAATATGAATAGTAGAGGCGATAGAGGACATCCTTGTCTTATATCCTTATTTATGTTAAATGTTCCTGTTGTTTCTCCATTTATTATCACATTTGCTGTTTGGTTGGAATATATTGTTTGAACCATCTTTACAAAGTTTTCTCCAAAATTCATATTTTTCAGTTGTAATATCATAAATTGCCAATTCATGTTGTCAAAGGCTTTTTGTGCATCCAAGAAGATCAATGCTAGTTGCTTTTCTGGGAAACAGTAAAAGTATTGGGCCCACTGTACTCGTTTCAGGGAGAGCTTATGGTGGGTTCCCAGGGACTCCAGGTTTTTGAGATTGGTTCAAACTTCAAAGGGGACCTTACTGTCCTCTAAGAACTGCCTCCACTGTTAGCAGGGCCCCTCAAACCACAAAAGCCTTTTTTCCCCATACTGCCTAACATCTCTCAGTCTCAGTCTCAGTTTGTGAGATGTGTAGGCACAGGGTTGCAACTTTCCCTCCACATTCTTTTGGAGGAGAACTGCCCCCACTGCCACATCACTAGCATCCTCTTGTATCACAAATGGCTCTTCTGGATTTGGATCCTTTAGGACTGACTTTGGTGCAAAGAGGCATTTGAGCTTCTCGAACGCTACCTGTCCATTGTCCAATTTAGTGGCTGGCTGGGTTTAGGCTTCACTCTGCCCTCCATCCTCGCACACACCCCATTTTGAGCAACTCTGTGATTGGCAAGGTGATCTGAGCAAATGAGGGAATGAATTGGCTATAGAAGTTAGCAAAGTCTAAGAAACTCTGCAGCTGTTTTCAAGTTCAGGGGGCCTGCCACTCCAAAATGGCTTTCACCTTCCCTGGGTCCATCTCTATTCCTTCAAATGACACCCAATACCTAAATAGTCCAGACTGGTTTTGTGAAATTCGCACTTAGACAGTTTGGCACACAGCTTAGCATCCAGGAGTTTTCTAAGCACTTGGCGCACCAGTCTCAAATTGTCTTCTATTGTCTCGGAGTAGATGAGGATGTTGTTCAGGTACACCAGAACTCCTTTGTTCAAATTCTCATGCAACATCTTATTTATTAGTTACATGAACACAACAGGTGCTCCTGTAGACCAAAAGGCATCACTTTGAATTGGTATACCCCAAGGGGCAGTTAAATGTAGTCTTCCACTCATCCCCCTTTTAAATCCTCATGATACCATATTTTCCCAAAAATAAAACATCCCCTGATAATAAGCCCAATCGGACTTTAGAGCACATGTGCTAAAATAAGCCCCCTCTGAAAATATTGGCGAGGTCCTGATACTCGCCGATTGCAGGCTCCCTCAGCTTTGACTTAGTGGCCACTCTCATGTGCTTGGGCCCATCCCTTCCTTCTGATCACACCTGGGGCTCACTGTGCTTCCTCTCTGTAAGTTCTGGGGTCCCTGGGCCCATCACTAAGCGATTCCTGTCTCTCCCTCAGCATACTGTCAGGCTCCACTTCTTCAACCATGCCAATGGCAATATCATGGTTTCTGCCAGTTTTTGGCCCTCTATGAACTGGATAGTCTCTTTGTGGTTCCCCATTCTCAGGCTCACCAGCTCAATTAGGTAGGAGGCAGGCAGCCCCCCTATGATCAAGCCATTGACCTACTCATATTTCCTGAGTTGGCGTAGCTTTCCCACTCTCAGTCCTAGTCTCACTGTCTGCAGGCTGATTAAATTCTGCATCCTGAGTCTATCAGGGCTGTTATGACTCCCTTCACCCTGAGTGGGGCACAACGATCTCCACCTGGGCAGTAAAAAGGGCAATGGCTCCACTTACAATTAGATTGTTCTCCCCCTCACTTTTGCTCTCTTAGAGGGTCAACTGGGCCTTGCCAGTGGTCAGAGTTCCCTCCCCCTCATTGGTTGGGGGAGAGACCTCTATGACTTGGTGTGCCTCCCATTTCTTTTCTCTCTCTTCCTTCGATGTCTTCTTGGTCTTTGCTGGGCTTGGAACCTTTGGAGTCATCTTTGCAAAGACCAAGAAGAACCTTTGGATGTCTTCTTGGTCTTTGCTGGGCTTGGAACCTTTGCTGGGCTTGGGTGCCGGGTAGATTGCAGCCCTATGGCCCTCCTTCCCACATCAGAAGCCCTGTCTGGGTTCATGCTTTGGGACCTCTCTCAGGGTGGAGGAGGTAGCTGCTGGGGTTTTCTGACCCAACGAACATCTCTCTTGGCTTTTTCTTGGCCAGCTCTCGGATCCTCCATGCCTCTTATACTCTATCAGATCCAACTCCATGTTCATTGCCAGAGAGTACCACATGTGGGATTCTGCAAGTGTGGCACAGCTCCCGGTTCAGACTGTTATGAAAGTAGAAGACCAGCACTCACTCTGGCCACCCCCTCAGCTTCCTGGAAAGGCTCCAAAACTCCCAGATGTACTTGGTCACTGGCCTGTTCCCATGTTTGATAGTGCAGATCTCGGACTAACCTCTAGGAAAGTGTCAAGGTTCCCCAGCTTGGGAGGTCCCTCGTCATGCAGCTGTGTCACCCACTCTGCTGTATCTCCCTCCAGGCTGGTCACAATGGCGTTCATGCGTGCAACATCGTCTGGGTAGACGGGTCCATACAGGTCCATGTGGCTCCACATCTGGTTCAGGAAAAAGGCCAACTTCTCCAGTCTCCCATTGAACATGCCACTTATCAGTGGGGATTCCAAGTGCCCTGGGGCAAACTAGTATCCTGGTGGCCACTTCACTGCATGTGGGAATGACTGGGGTTCAAAACCCATAGCTACCAGGGGCACATGAGGTTGGCTGGCTCCCCCATGTGGAGTAGCGGTCACCCCTCAGGGACTGGCACTGCCCTGGCCTAATGGACCCCTCTGCTGTAGGGTGGTAATCCCTTTGGGGCTGGCAGAACCCAGGGTTGCTGCTCTAACCTTTCCCATGCAATCCTGCATAGTTAAAGAATAGATTTCTCCCCTCCTCCCACTGGACAGGTCACATTGTCCACTTATGAATTGTCCTTTTGTTTTGAGAACAGTTTATGTCTTGGCCGACACCTACAGAAGTGTCCTTGGTGAGTGCTTGGCTCTCCCATCTGAAGTCTGCAGTCTCTGCATTCCATCTTCCCCTTCCCTCCCTCCAATTCTTTGGCAAGCTGAGAAGCGATTATATTCACAGGAAGCATAAGCAAATTCAGTCTGGACAGTTTATTTTTATGCTTTACAGGAATCTTGCCAGGTATATGGAAAAAGACTAATTATGTTGATGAGATTCCTGTGCAATAATGCTTTCTTCTCCATGCTGGATACACTAACCATATCAATAACACTGTCAGCTTTGACTTACAAATATCTGCAGCTGTTTACTGACCCAGTAAATGGCAGCAAAGTGAAATACTAACTCTAATTTTTGCAACTGAGATCTTGGAACTTTACATGAAAATCCATTGGTTTTATTCGTATTGTATTTTGCTCTTGAGTTAAAGCCATGTTAGGGTTGACAGAAAGTGACAGGAATCAGGTTGAGGCATAGATTTGATTAGGAAATGATTAAGGAATGAAAATACTGCTTTTCTTTTATGTTCACCTTAAAAATTAAATATAAAAATCTATAATAAATCCCTTTAATAGCTGTTTGTCAAGAAATCAACAAATTCATCTTGTCGTCTTGCTATTGTGCCTATTATAAGTTTCTATGATGTGTAGTGGTTAAAGCTGTGGTGTGAGGTTAAACGAAATGGTAGAAATCTCAATGTTTAAAGTTACAACATTTCTTTTGGATACATGGATATTTCTCTCAAACTAGCTGTTCTTTTGAAATATCTCAAAACAGATGGTTTCTTTAGTTACCTTTCCTCACCTTTGGCCTTGGAAGGAATTTTAAGCAGCCAAGTTGCCTTGACTGGAGTTCTGGAATTCAGACCCTGGATCCTGAAATTACCTATTCTGCAGCTAATGGTGAAAAACGGCTTGGCTTATTCATTTCTTTCCTGCCTTGGCACTTTAGGGATTGATGTGCTAAATAATGCCATTGAAACTCTGATGGGCAGCCGTAACCGTGAGCAGTGGATTCAAGCTGTGGTTAGTGTTTCAGACTCAGTGATGCAAGCAGATCAGACTGAAGTAAGACTCTTTGTGATATTGTACACAGTGGAATCTTTCTCTTCTCACCAAATGTCTGAGTATGACCTTGCTATCTGTTTCCTATCTGTGTTATGTCCTGCTTCATCAGCATATCCCAGAAACCAAGTAACCAGCCAAGAATATACTTGACTGAAAAACTGATAATTGGAATTTTTCTCAGCACCATTGACTGAATGCTATTACTTAGAGTAGGGATTGGCAGCCTTTTTCTACAGAGGAGCCAGAGGCCATGCTGCTGCTACCACCATTTTTGGATGAGGTGGTGAGCATTCTCTCTCCCTCTGTTGTGGGTTGGGAAAGTATATTTCTTTTTGGGACCAAGAGCTTAATGATTTGGCTGGTGGCAGTGGTGGGTTGCTCCTGGTTCGGCCCGATTCTACCGAACAGGTAGTAACTTTAGGAAGTAGTTCTCCGAACCGGTAGTAATGGCAGCCAGGCCACACCCCCGAACTGATTCCCCGGTCGCTGCTTGCTCACCCACCTGAAGCTGACTGGAGCAAAGAAGCCTTTCAGCCACCTGGCTGCAGGGTGCCAAAAAGTCCTTCAGCCGGTGAGAAGAAAGCTGCGCATGCGCAAAGATGGTGGCAGTGACCAGAGGTCTTTCCGGCGCTGTGGGCCAGTGGCTGGGTGGAAAAGAAGCCTCTCAGCTTCCAAGTTCAGCAGCAGGCTCAGTCCCTTCACACAGGGTCGTTTTTCTCCACGCCCGAGATCAAAAGGTGCGGAGCAGCCTTTAATGACAAATTCGCCTAGACAAGGTAAAGGAAAACAAACCACTGAGGGAAGGAGCCCACCAAAGCTGCTGGTGTTGCAGCCGCCCTCCCCCCCGCAGCTTGGAGCTCCAAGCGGAAGAGGTCCTTGGCTGTTGCGAAGAAGCGGCAGCTCTGGGTGCGCCACGCCTGCTTCTTTCTCTTTAAGAACCATTTTG
>JANHZT010005038.1:96606-108523 GCA_032468215.1 Stegonotus admiraltiensis
ATCTGGCTCTAGATCGCCTCTGTGCATCTGGGGAGAGCGAAAACAGCCTTTCCCATTCCCTCCGGAGGCCTGAAACAGCCCATTTCCCAACTCCCAGTGGGACAGGAAGTGAAGTTTTTTGCTGTCCCCAGCCTCCAGAGCCCTCCCCAGATGCATAGAGAGGATCTGGAGCCAGGTGAGGAAAAAAAATGGGCCTCCCCCCCACCCCTGGCCCTCTGGAAACAGGAAACAGCCTGTTTCCCTACTTCTGGTGGCCCCAGAAGGCCCAAAAATTAGCTGGCTGGCGCGTGCATGCACACCAGAGCTAAGCTGCTGTGCCCACTGATATGGCTACGCGTGCCACCTGTGGCACACATACAATAGGTTCGCCATCACGGGTATAGGATCTCCTGCTTGAGTGGGGATTGGACTAGAACAGAGGTCACCAACCTTTCGGACCTCAGGGACCACTAAATTCATAATTTTAAATCCTGCTGACCACTAATATGAATCTAACGCACCACTCACTGAAGTGTCTGGACTCCCAGTGACGGTATGGGGTCCTTCAGGCACTTAGCTTGGCCGCCTGTTTCTGCAACCTTAGACACTCAAAAAGCCATTTGGACCCGTTTTCCACAGAAAACAAAACACCAGTATCTCTCATCTCTCTCTCAGTATCTCTCTCTCTCTCTCTCTCATCTCTGTCCCCCTCATCTCTTTCTCTCTTCCCTTTCTCTTTCTCTGTCTGTCTGTCTCCTATCTCCCGTATCTCTCTCTCTCCTTTCTCTCCTCTCTCTTTTTCTGATTCTCCAGCCCGACCGAGGTGCGTACAGCACCAACAAGGGCCAGAAGAAACTCCCGCAAGACCCAGCAAGAGATGAAGTTTCGCCTCCGCTCTGGAATATGGAGTGAATCTCCATCCCCGCCCTTCCCTTCTCAGGCCAGGCAAGGAGTGACTGGGAGGGCGAGGGGTGGGGACAGCCAGTGGTGGGATCATCCAACAAGAAACCACAGCAGGATGACGCAGGTTGCCGACACCTGTTGCTTTGGCCTGCCTGCACCATCACCCATTCTTGCCGCAACAGCACCATTATCTTGTTCTGGCCAGTGAGGGCTGCCCTACTCTTTGCACGTTCACCACCTGCAAAGTTGCAAGTTGCACGTACCTCCCTCTATGGTGGAGATTTCCAGCCCCACCACGAGCTGCCTGGCCGGTCCCATATTCCAGAGCTCTAGTCAGTGTCAGCTTTGGAAGCCATATCAGGCTGGAAGCTTCCAAGCTGCCACCTTCTCATGTGTGGGAAAGTAGGAGGGGGGATTTATTTGAGGGTTTTGTATTTAGACAAAATAGTATTCTTCCTGTAGGTCAAGGTCAGGATGAGCCTGCATCTGGAGAAGGAGTGGTTGGAATGCTGTCTCGAGATGGAACGGATAGTGATTGGAGCATGTAATCGACTGATGAATGAGGAGGTGGTTTGGGGGGGTTTGATTTACTGAGGGAAAACCCAGAACTCTCAGATTCAGGTTTTCCCAAGATGTGCCAGTATACCTACTCTAATAAATGGAACTCTGAGAAAATGGTTGCCTCAGACTTTTTAATTGGAGCAGAGGTTTTTCTGGAACGCTGATAACAGGACTGGCCCATTGGTCATCCCATAGCAGCTCCTCCACCTGGGTGTGCTGTGGACCACCAACATTTTCTCATGGACCACCAATGGTCCATGGACTTCCGATTGGTGACCTCTGGACTAGAAGACTTCCAAGGTCTCTTCCAACTCTGTTCTTCTGTTATTTCATTTGAAAGAGATTTTATTTTTTATCTTAGCTAAATGATAGCAGCAATGAGAAATATTACTACAAAAAACGTATATTTTTTTTGTATAGGTGAAGTCTCAAGTTATCTCAGTACAATTACTAGCTTCTTGGCACTCACCTTGTCTGCTATAGTTGCTATGTACCTCATGCATTCAATATCCGAAGGAAACTGGTTAACCTCTTTCACCAAAAATTGAACTACTCTCACATGACCCTAAAAAAGAATGGTTTAATTATATGAAATTGGAAGCAGTTCTTCTGTAACACTTATAATATCATACTAGATTGTGCCAATTTAATATATTTCTTTTATTTTGAGTACTTTTTTTCTGCAAGAGTAACGTATCAACTTTATAGAAAACGAAAGTCTCTTGTTATACACATGTATAGAAACTTGAATAGATAAAGAACTGGAGAATTATGCAAAATTAGAGTATTTCCATACATTATATAGAATTGGATTATTAGGACATAATACTATAATGTGCTATAACATTCTCAGTGAAAGACCCAGAGATGTATTAGGATTTTCTCAATCACACTAATACTTTCTAATAGACAGCTTGTCTAACACTATTTATTTATTTATTTAAATAAAGCTCCTGGAATAAAGTACAATAAACACATAAAAGAAAAGAAATACAGGTAGTCCTCAACTTAAAACCATTTGTTTAGTGACCTTTTGAAGTTACAATGGCACTGAGAAAGGGGCTTATGACCATTTTTCACTTACAACCTTTGCAAAATCCCAGGGTTACGTGATCAAAATTTGGACACTTGGCAACTGGCATGTATTTATGACGGTTGCAATAAGTAACCATTTTACTAACTTAACAACTACAGTGATCCACTTAACAACTATAGTAAGAAAGATCGTAAAATGGGGCAAAATTTATTTAACTTGCTTAGCAATGGAAATTTTGGGCTCAGTTGTTGTCATAAGTAGAAGACTACCTATAGTACAATTCAAGTTAAACATATCCAAACAAATGAAATAAAAATATAAAATAAAAACAATAGGTAAAACATTTCAAATGAGAAGTATGACATATCTGAGAGTGAAACAGATTGTTCTGATGCACTACAGGAGTGTCAAACCCGATTTCATTGAGGGCTGCATCAGGGTTGTGTTTGACGTTGGGGGGCTGGGGGCGGCAGCTTGACTTCACTCCTGTCAGGGGCGTCTGTGGTGGCCTGAGTGCTCTGCCAGAGAAAATGGGCTACACCAGCCTCCTGCAACACTCTGCCAGCAAAAATGGAGCTCCGTTTTCCTGGAAGAGGCACTGCAGGCTAGTCCTTCGCAGTTTCCAGAGCGGCCCCGCAGGCCAGATCTAAACACCCCACAGGCCAGATCTGGCCCAGGGTCTTGAGTTTGACACCCCTGCACTACAGTGATGATGTTACCTAATCTGGTAATGAAATATCTGCAAAAAACCCAACCAAGCTCAGAGAACACTAAGGACTCCACAGCTCAACACTAAGCTACAAATATTCTCTACTGTTGAGAATGTTTTGAGCTTGAAATATACTGGAAATCTTGAATCAGTCCACTTCACATTTGAGCTACAAATTCTGCACATGAATTTGGATGTTTCATTAAAGTTCAAACTCAAAATAGAATGTTCTGCACACTTTATTATAATAATTTGAATCAAAGTTTATCATCATAATCTGTTTAACTGGCAAGACTAAGACTAAGAGCATCAGTCGGTCTCTGAATACACAAAGAAACTTTGCAATACAGGTAGTCCTCAACTTACAACAGTTCGCTTAGTGACTGTTCGAAGTTACAACAGCACTGAAAAAAGTGACGTATGACTGTTTTTCATACTTATGTTGCAACATTCCCATGGTCATGTGATCAAAATTCAGAGGCTTGGCAACTGGTTCCTATTTATAACAGTTGCTGTGTTTTGGGGTCATGTGACAACCTTTTGCAATCTTCTGACAAGCAAATATGAGATTCCTCCCCAAAATGGTTTGCTGAACAGGGCAGGAGTGGTTTTTTTTTCGTGTTGACAGCTGACTTTGCTGCAAAAGCCGTTTCTTTGATTGCAGAACATTGTTCCCTGGATCAAATAGGAATGACTCAAGATGACTCTCAGACGGCTGTCCTGATGAGGAATCTTAATTGATTGCAATTCTTGGTAGGAGCACCAATTCCTCTCGGCTTTCTGGTTTTTAAGCCCACCTTGGTTTTAACAGCATGATTTAATATTTCTTTTTGACTTTTATTTTTAAATGTTAATTGGTGTGTGATTTAATGTATTAAATTCAATTCAATTCCTAATATGATTTGATTCCTTATTTGTACCCTATGACTATCATTAAGTGTTGTACCTTATGATTCTTGACGAATGTTATCTTTTCTTTTATGTGCACCGAGAGCATATGCACCAAGACAAATTCCTTGTGTGTCCAATCACACTTGGCCAATAAAAATTCTAATTCTAATTCTAATTCTAATTCTAATTCTAATTCTAATTCTAATTCTAATTCTAATTCTAATTCGGCTCGGGCTCGGGCTCGGGCTCGGGCTCGGGCTCGGGCTCGGGCTCGGGCTCGGGCTCGGGCTCTGACTCTGACTCGACTCTGACTCGACTCTGACTCTAATTCTAAATAACAGATTGAATGTAGTCTTAGTAAGGCCACACTTGGAATACTGCATCCAATTTTGGTCACCACATTCCAAAAAAAAGTATTGAGACTTTGGAAGAAGTGCAGAGAAGAGCAACAAAAATGATTAAAGGCCTGGAGACAAAAACATATGAAGAATGGTTGCAGAAACTGGATATGGACAGTCTAAAAAAAGAAGTACTAGGAGTGACATGATAGCAATGTTCCAGTATATGAGAGGCTGCCACAAAGAATTTATTTTCTCCAAAGCACCAGAAGGCAAGACAAGAAACAATGGATGGAAACCAATCAAGCAGACAAGTAACCTGGAATTAAGGAGAAACTTCCTAACAGTGAGAACAATTAACCAGTGGAACAAAAGTTGTGGGTGCTTCTTCACTGGTGAAGAAGAGACTGGACAGCCACTTGTCCAAAATGGTATAGGGTCTCCTGCTTGATCAGGGGGTTGGACTAGAAGACCTCCAAGGTCCTTTCCAGCTCTACTCTGAATTGAATACTGTATTATTCTAACCCCTTGCGGTGTTTTAAATGAATTTTCTGTGCTTTCTCTTACTGCTTTATAACTGTCATAAATCATTTTAGTTTTGCTTTGCCAGCATGGAAGCAATGGTATTTTTCTGGGTAGTGAAAGGGATCGGTAATGATTTGTGTTTCTACTGGACTTTCACTACAGGGATTTTGTAATTTATTTACTTCTAAAAGTAAATCTTTATTTAATTTTTGATTTTTCCTTGTACCTTTTTATTACGGGGAGATCTTTTCAATGGTATTTGAGCTCTTGTTATAGTCTCTAATCTCTGAAACTTATAGTTCCTGTCTCTGAAAATTGTTTATGATTGGCTGTAGAAGTTTAATACAGAAGAACCTTGAACTAAAACAAAATGGAAACAATAAATTATCTTAAAGACAGAACATTTGGGGAAGCCTTGAAAACAAAATGCTTTTCAACTTGCAAGACCTATTTGAAATTTTAGTCAAAACGTTTGGTAACGCAACAGTGGTTTTAAATCAACTTAAAGATGATACTCAGATGCAAGCAACAACTGTTGAATCCAAGTTTATGATCGGATGGATTGGAACTTAATTTGTTGCTGGCATACCCGAAGCAGGAGTCTGGGTTGAAGGCAGGTTGCTTGGAGATAACTGAAGAGGCTATGGATCTTAAAGACTCAAAGTTAGCAGAACTGATGATTGATGAAATGGATTCTTTCAATAAGACTGATGGAGATTGGGGAATGGACATTATATTTAACTGGAAAACAAATGTTAAGAGATGTGTTTCAATTTATAGGAGAGCCTTTGATTTTGGGGAATGGAATGGAATTTTTGGGAAAAATCCTGATTAAAACTTTCAGGAGATTTATTATTATTTAAGGTTTAATCTTCAATTCGATTTAACAGTTCAACTGCTAACCAAGAACCTAAGAACTGCTAAGGTAACATCTGAGTGGCAGGCAAGTCCGAGTAAGGTGGTTTTTTTGAAGTCAGAATATTCAGGTCTAAGAAGTTTTAAATTTCCATGTATCTAGGCAACCTCTGGGGTATTGCTCCAAAGATTCCTATTACTATTGGTGCAACCATTGATTTCTTCTTTCACAATCCTTCTCCTCCTTCTTCCCCTCCCCCTTCCCCTCCTTTTCTTCTCCTCCTCCTCCCCCCTTCCAAATAAACATGGATAAAGTATCTAAGAACTTACTATTACTGCAGTATTCCCATGGTCATGCAATCAAAATTTGGATGCTTGGCAACTGGTTCATATAAACTGGTTTATATTTATGCAATGTCCTGGGATCATATGATCATCTTTTGCGAACTTCTAACAAGCAAAGTCAATGGGGAAGTCAGAGTCACTTAACAACCCTATTACTAAATTATCCACTGCGGTGATTCACTTACCAACTGTGGCAAGAAAGGTCATAAAATGGGGCAAACTCACTTAACAACTATCTGGCTTAGTGACAGAAATTTTGGGCACAATTGTGGTTTTATGTTGAGGGTTACTTGTACATTTAACAATCAATGAGATATGAAATAAAATGTATACAATGACCTAAAAAGAAGTGTGTAATAGTAATTAAGATTCAGCAATTCAAATATTTGCAGCTCACCTCAATTCCAAATATTCCAATCTGAAAACTTTCAAATAAAATTACCTTGCGAAATGCAGACATAAGGGGTGTGATTTTCCGATTATCTGCAGCATCCACATCAGCTCCTGCCTGCACAAGTAGCTGCACTACATCAAGATGACCACCATTTGCTGCCAGCCAGAGTGGTGTGTTTCCTTTCTTATTGCGAACATCAATATGTGCTCCCCTAAAAGGAAATAAGATTTTATTGGATTAAATAATTCAGATACCAGTTGAAATTAAATTTTACTTTGCAAAAAACAACATCGATGGCACCTGGTTAACATTTTCATATTGCTTTTAATTATCAGCATATACATGCCACAAGAGAAGACTAGAAATAAATATTTCATGTGATTGGTCTAATGGTTAAGGCATGAGGCTAGAAAGCGAGATGTGGTGAGTTTAAATCCTGGCTTTAGGTCGGTGACTCTGTCTCAGCCCAACCCAACTCATTTCACATGGTGGTTGGTGTAGGAAAAATAGAAGGATAAAGGTGTGTTGAATATTGAGTTATTTGTAAAAAATAATAAAGGCAAGATACAAATAATAATTCAGATTTGTCTCTAAACTATACTTCAAAAACTACTGGGGTATTAGAATGTAAATGAAAAGTAAATTACGATAACTTAAATTATTTAGATCTGATTCTGGAAGTGAAATTAATGAATGAAGAGTATGATTTAATGAAAATTTAATTTATGAGAATAAGAATAACCCACTTCTCCTACAATCCCCTATAATAAAATTCTGATTAAGATGTGAATTATAAATATATATTGTTAACAAGATAAGAAGAATTTTGAGAAAGATATTTAATAAATGAAAGAAAGGTCGGGGTTGCCTGGACACAGCAGTTCCCAACTTCCTAACTTGAGATCATTAGTCTGAAGTGCGAAAACTGATTTTCACTTCTTCTACCATCTCTCAGTTTTAAATTAAATTGGGCAAGGGGAAATGATCAATCTCTTCAATGAGGAGATAAGGCAGGTCAATAAAGATGGAATAAATGAAGTAGGAATAAAGTGCCTAGCATGCATTGTACCTTTGAAAAAAAACAGCCACTAAACAAATTACATTGAAAACAAAAACCTGGGAAATGGTCTTAAATGGGAAGGGCTAATAGTTACAACAACACAGAAACAAACCCCAAATGTAGGCCAGCTGAGGCAAATATCCTTATTACAAAAGGCCTCATTTCTAAACAAAAAGAAATCTGTTTGTGTTTGCCCTATACAAATGGTTTTTGGCCAATGGTGACACAGAACATACTTGCTGAAAAAAGTTTTGCTTTTGCCAAGGTGCAAGGGTGCTCTGACACACAAATTAAAGGGCAAAACCTAGAAAGGCAACAGCAATAATGACAAACATGTGAGGGCAAGGATAGAAAGCATGGGGGAGGACACACAAAGAAATGCAAATTTGCCACAGAAGTTAAGCAGTCGAAGGGAAGAGCAGGGCCAGATCAGATTGGTTGGGGGAATTGCATGTAGTTCAAGTTGTGCAATTCTAATATAACATAAAATACTATACCGATTAATCAGGAGCTCACAAAACTTGTAGTGGCCTTTATCTGCAGCAATAGTTAAAGCAGTGTCTCTTGAAGAAGGCACAGGAGGAGCATTGACATCTGCTCCTTTATCAAGAAGAACTCTTCCAACTTCTGCATAACCTCCTGATGCAGCTTCCATGAGAGGTGTGAGTCCAGTCTGTTTAAAATAACTTGCTTGAAATTCAAACTTATATGAATAAATTACTACTAACCCTTTTCACTTCCAAGTCCAAAAGCACTTCAGTCCAATCAACATTAAGAGGATAGCTAAACTCTTTCATAATACTTTCTGTTACCTACATTATTTTTGTTTTGGAATATCTATAACACAGAACAGAAAAATCACTCTTCCAAAGCCTCTACAGAGCAAATTAAGGAAAATCCCTCTCTTCCAAGAATTCAGTACTCGTGTTTCCCCAAAAATAAGACCGGGTCTTATTTTCTTTTGGGCCCCAATGTACGGGAGACCCACTTCTGCTTGCTCACAGTTGGGCAGGAGGCCACACAGTGTGCCAGTGCCGCTGTTGTGAGGCAGAGAGATGTAGCTGCACCACGCACGCATCAGCTTACCTCAAGGCCCCCACCAGGCCACACACACACTTTGCAGTGGTGGCTCTGTCAGCTCTGTCCAGCAGGACCCTGTGTGGCTGCTGGCCCACTTCTCCTTGCTTGCAGCCTCAATGGAGGAGGCCAAGTGATGTGCTGGTACCCCATCCACGAGGTGGGGCAGGGGGTGGGGCTGGCTTACCTCAGTGGCCCCGTAGCCAAGGCCATCCATGCCCCAAAACCTGCCTCGCCTTGCAGCCATGGCACCAGCACAACACTCAGCCTCTTGCTTGGTTGCAGCTGCAAGCAAGCAGGAGTGGACCAGTGGCCACGAGGGCTCCTGCTGCACATGGCTGCTGGTGCTGCCGCTGCAAAGCAAGTGTCATGATGGGGATGGCCTGTTTGTGGAGGCCCTGAGGTAAGCTGGTGCAGGACGCGTGAGGCAGCTCCACTACCACCCTGCCTTGCTGCTGCGGCACCGCGAGCAACCAGACGGAATGGGCAGGTGGCTGGCTGTCCAGGCTCTTAAGTAGGGCTTATTTTGGTAGTAGGGCTTATATTAGCCGCACACATAGAAACATGCTAGGGCTTATTTTTAGGATAGGTCTTATTTTCAGGGAAACTGGGTATATACCTGGACAATACTCCTAGGTGTATTGAAAATGCCAGAACCTTGATAGGCCTTCCCACCAAAAGCAATGTTATATAATTATCAGCCTTTCATTTAATACTGCTGGACCTTAATCCAGATGTTGTCTCCTAGAAGGAAGTCTCCTGGGATCTTGAATCAATGAGTAAATTAAATATGAAAACCATTTACTTCTCAACTAATGTGGAGCTCTGAGCACTATGTTTTATTATGTTTTCTAAGCATTTACAAGTAGTGTTTGCTGCAAAAAGTGCACACATAATTTCCTTCCATAAGTGTGCATGAATATTGCTAGAAGGTAAATAATGTATGTATGTATTATATTTGTGTGCCATCCATTTCATCTACAGATGATAAAAGGACGTCTATGAAAAATGCATATGTTGTGCATTGTTGGGCCTGCTGCAGAACTTGTCGGTCAAGGAATTCAAGCTGGAGAACAGCCTTTTCTGCTATGGCTTTTGGAATATTGTGCAGTGAAATTTACCTCCAGCCTCTGGGCCTTCTGGAAGGGTTTTAAACTTGGCTCAACCAATTGGTCTGAGTTCTTATGGGGGGAAGGGCATGCCATACTGGAGGTGGTTAGTAAATTAAGAAAAGACTCCACCTTCACCCTGTTATATATTGGCTACTTTGTTGGTAATTTTAATTTTAATATTTATTGCTTTAATATTTTATATTGTTGGTTTTATATCGTGGGTAAACTGCCTATGGGCCTCTCACTCATAGTCCTATTTGTTTAAATCACTCCATATCCCTGAGGTCACTCTGGTGAACCTCTCAGGTAAAGTGACTGACAACTTCCTTTCGACAATCCCCAATTTTAATTTTTATTACAGGATCACGTGCACCAAAGTTCAACTGAGAAAGAAATCTATTGATTGCTTACCTTTGCCCTATGTTCAACATTGGCTTTTCTGTCCAAAAGCAGACTGACTACCTCTGCTCTGCCCTGAAAGCAGGCTAAAGTAAGTGCGGTATTCCGATTGGTTTCAATCTGGGCATTAATATCAGAACCCATATCAAGCAATAGTTTTACTGCAGGAACATGACCATTCATAGCTGCCAGCATCAGGGGAGAAATGCCTAATTTACTCCCAGTCCTAAAAAAGAAAGCCAATAAATACAAATATAACAATGGCATAATCTACAAAAAGGTAGAGGAAAATATTTCTTCAGTATAATTATTTTATGAAAAGCTGAGTGTTGTGTAATAAAATGCATCTTCATTTCACTGCTGGAAAGTGTACTATATAAAAATCAGCTAGATTTTAAAATATAAAGTAATAGAAACAAAGAACAAAAAGTACTTGAAATATGCTAAGAATACTAGCAACATATAAGTATTGGATGGAATTCTGAAAATCTTGGCACAGCATATCTACAAATCACAATAGCAACTAAAGATGGCTCCATGGAAAGTGGAGTCAAGGGAAACAGTTGAATGAAGAGCCAGTGAGTAGCAGTGGTTCTTCAAAAATACCTCTTTGAACAAGGAGAGAACATCCAGAGGTACACAGGCAGTTAGTTGCTCCTTGTCAAAAGACTGCAATAGTTATCTTGCTTAAACTGAAATCTGTGTCTTGGAAAGGACACTGGGTTCACATACTTTCTGTTCTAATTGCTTTGGAAATGACTTGTTAACTGTTTTGGAACCTTTGGATCAACAGGTTTTACAGTAGCAGATGGATTTCCTTTCATTTTTAGTTACAGAAGTTTTAAATATAAGTCCAAGGACTTGAAAAAAGAGAATAAATAGCAAAAGGGTGATTAAAGCTTTGATTTTAGAAGGTTATGGATTAAAGATTCAGATAAATTTGAAATAAGAAACTGTGATTAACTATGAAGAATCCTTCCTGTGGGGATTTTTTTTTTCAAAAAAATTCTTTTTTGAAAAAACACTGATGCTTTAAAAATTAGTCACTAGTCGAAGAACCTAATGATCCTAAGTCAAAGAAACTAATGATTACAATTAAAAAACATTAAATTCAACAGAATGAAACAAAACATTTTAATGTTGGACATTTTAAAGAATATTGTTGAACAATGGACTCAAATTAATTTTAAGAGTGTCTCTTTCTACAGTCTGCATTAAAAAGTTATTAATGGAAGAAGAACAGATTTTATCTGGAAGACTGAGACTGATTTGAAAGTAGATTTGAAAAAGGCAGGTTTCCAGAATCATATGGAAAAAGATGTTGCACTGGACATACAAAAGCAACTGGCTGATGTCTTAATAATTAAAAAGGATATATAAATAATAAATCAAGAGAAGGGGCGTTGGTCCTACCTGAGACGCTCCTTCTCGTAGAGTGGAGACAGCAGCCAGGATGGGTGGTGCTCAGTTGTTCATGATTGGTGGACTGAGTCTGCCATAGTGTTAGGATCCGCCTATGTTGCCTAGGATACCCAGCTTTTGGCGAAGGCGGGAAACGACAGACTCGGCGTGTGGAAAAAAACAAGATAAGTCAGAACAAAAGGTAAGTCAGGAAAACAGAGACTAGACTGGCGCAGGGAAGGTCTGGCTGCTGTCTCCACCCTACAAGAAGGAGCGTCTCAGGTAGGACCAACGCCCCTTCTCTTGATTTATTATTTATATATCCTTTTTAA
>JANHZT010005038.1:108623-129314 GCA_032468215.1 Stegonotus admiraltiensis
AGCAGCCAGGATGGGACATACCCAAGTTCACAGTCCCCATTAAAGGGCAGGGCCAGGCTTGACGGAAGAAGCTTCCCCCGCAAGGACCCCCTGCAGAATGCGACGACCAAAGGCAGCATCCGCCGAAGCATATTTGTCAATTTTGTAGTGACGAATGAACGGCGATGGAGAAGTCCACGTAGCCGCCCGGCAGATCTCCAACAAGGAGGCCTGAGTAGCCCATGCCGCCGACGTCGCATCACTGCGGGTGGAGTGCGCAATCGAGGACGCAGTATGGAATGGAGATCGTAGGCAGTGGTGATCGTGTGACAGATCCAGCGCCCGATGGTAGGACACCTTGGAACCAAGCGAGCCCGGCAGAAAGGACACGAAAAGGGACTCTGTCCTGCGAAAAGGAGCCGTCCATGCCATGTAGATCCTTAATGCTCTGCGGACATCCAAGGTATGCCAGCGCCGCTCCCTGGGATGCCTAGGCCACGAACAGAAATCGGGTAAGGTAAGTTCTTGCGTGCGATGAAAAAGAGTGTTCACCTTGGGCACAAAGGTAGGATCCAGGCGAAGGACCACACTGTCTGCGTGAAAGATGCAAAGGTCACTCCAAGTAGAAAGAGCAGCCAGCTCAGAAATGTGGCGAGCAGAAGTGATGGCCACCAAAAAGGTGACCTTACAAGTCAACAAACGGAGACTGGCAGTGCGCAAAGGCTCATACGGGGGACCCATAAGAGAGCGCAGAACCAGCGAGAGGTCCCAGGTAGGGTACCTATGCAAGGTGGGCAGACACAGATTAGAGGCTCCCCGCAGGAAACGGCGGAGCAGCAGATGTTGAGCCAAAGAGTCTAGAGATCCGCAGGTCAGAACTGAAGAGATGGCCGTGAGTTGCCGTCGCAACGTATTAGGAGAAAGATCCTTGGCGAGACCGTCCCGGAGAAAGACCATGATGTTGACAATGGAGGCAGAGAGAGGTTGAACTCCGTGCTGAGTACACCACATGCAGAAAGACCGCCAGGTCGCTGAATAAATCCGGTCAGCGGAGGGCCGCCGCGATGCCTGGATTATGTGGATAACATGCGCTGGAACGTTGACACTCCTCAGAGAACACCGCTCAATCTCCAGGCAGTCAGAGAGAGCCACAGTAGGTCCGGGTATCGCAGGGTCCCCTGCATCAGGGCGTCCTCCACCAGAGGGATGCGCCACGGGGGAGCGACAGACAAGGAAATGAAGTCCGCAAACCAAGGCCTCCAAGGCCAGTGAAGGGCCAGCAGGATCAGCTCCGCTCATTCTGACAGTAGTTTGCGGATTACCCGTGGCAGCAGAGGTATAGGCGGGAAGGCATACAGCAGTCCCATTGGCCACAGAGACCTGAGGGCATCTATGGCCGCCGCCCAAGGAGCAGGATACCTCGCAAAAAATCGAGGAAGCTGTGAGTTTGCTGGAGTTGTGAACAGATCAACCTCTGGGAGACCGTAACGACTGGCCAGGTCCCTGAAAATCCAGGGGTTCAGCTGCCATTCTGCGTGATCGAGGCGTTGACGGCTGAGCCAGTCTGACTGAATGTTGTCCACGCCGGAGATGTGTGCCGCAACAAGAGTGGCCGGATGACGTTCCGCCCAGAGCCCAAGCGACATGGCCAGCGACATCAGGGAGTGGGATCTCGTGCCCCCAAGCCGGTTGACATGGGCCTTCGCTGTGACGTTGTCCGTCAGGACCAGGACATTGGCCCCGGAGATGAGATGTAGGAACGCCCGAAGGGCCAGAAGGATCACACGTAGCTCCAGCCAGTTGATCGGATGAAGAGACTCGCGACTGTTCCACGTGCCTTGGGCCGTTTGACCCAGACAATGGGCTCCCCAGCCCAGCAGACTCGCGTCCGTGGTGACTACCACCCTCTGCAGTTCAAAGAAGAGGGAGCCTTTCGAGAGCGCCGGGGACTGCCACCAACAGAGACCTGCGAATGGACGGGGGAACCGGGCTCTGGATGGATGAAGTGCCCCTTCCCGCCTTCTGTAAAGGCAAGAGAAACCACTGAAGATCGCGAGTGTGCAACCTAGCCCAGGGGACAATGCCAATGGTGGAAATCATCTTTCCCAGAAGCTGGGAGAGAACTTTGGGCGAGACCAACCTACGTGCCAATACCTGTGCTACAAGGGCCCTCAAACTGTCCTGGCGTTCCTGTGAAAGGAAAACCTGTCCCAACACAGAATCTATGACAGAGCCCAGATGGAGGATTCGGGTAGAGGGGACAAGTTGGCTTTTCTTAAGGTTAATCGAGAAGCCATGGGTAGCAAGAGCCTGAAGGGTAACCTGGACATCCAAAGCTGCCTGTGAGGGAGACGAAGACAAAATGAGAATGTCGTCTAAATAGCATTGCAGGCGAACAGACTTGGCCCTAAGAGACGCCGCCAAGGCAGACAGCACCTTTGTGAAAGAACGCGGAGTGGAGGAAAGACCAAAGGGAAGGGCTGTATACTTGTAGTGTGCTCTGGCATAACAAAATCTAAGAAACCGCCGATGGGTGGGGAGGATGGGAATATGAAGGTAGGCCTCAGTGAGGTCTATGGAAAAGAGGAGATCGCCCCTCCGAACGCCGTTGAGGATGGACTTCAAGGAATGCATTTTAAATTTACGGTATGCCACATACTTATTCAACAACTTAAGGTCCAGAATGGGTCTCCACTCCCCCGATGATTTCGGTACTAGAAACACACGAGAATAAAATCCCGACCCCGTTGGATGCGGGAACAGGTTGAAGGGCCCTGATAGAGAGGAGATGCTGAACAGCAGCCTCCATGAGGGACCGTTTGTGGGGGTTGCGGGACAATGGACAGGAAACAAAAAACATGGGAGGAGTGGAGAGGAATTCAATTGCCAACCCTGATTTTAAGGTGGCCAAGACCCATTTGTCCGAGGTGGTCGCTTCCCACCGGGCAGCAAAGAAATCCAATCTGTCGCCAATGGGTGGAAGCGGACTGCATTCAACGACGGCGGCGGAAAGAGCGACCCCCTCCCCCATGAAGGGCCGTTTACTAGCAAAAGGCCTACCTCGAGAGGGCCTGTCTGGGGCATAGCGATGACGAGGTTGTGAATGTCCCTGGGGCCTAGAGGAAGGGAAGGAAGAGGAATACCCCCCGTCGTGAGCTCGGTAGGCCGGGTGGGATGGATAGGGTTGAAAATGAGGTTCGCCTCTACGGTAGACAGTCGGAAGGATCCTCCGTTTGTCCTTAGTCTCCAGAAGAAACGCTTCCAAACCATCCCCAGTTTGGAACCAGTAAACGGAACCGATGCCAGCCGCCATTTATGTCTGGCGTCCACCTGCCAATGATGAAGCCAGACCAACCATCGGGCAGCTACTGCAGAAGCCAGGGACTTCGCTGCGAAGCAGGCCGTGTTCAATGTGGCATCTGCTGAAAATTGTACGGCGGCAATGATTTTGTTCAAGTCCTGCCGTACACGGGTATCTTCAGTGGCCAAGGACTCCTGGAGTTGGCGCAACCAGAGGAGCATGGTCCGATTAAAGAAAGACGCCATGGAAGCAGAACGAACGGTCCAAGACGCCCCCTGGAAGGCGCGCTGTAAAACCTGATCCACTCTTCTCTCCTCAGGGCGAAGACCCTCAGCCGGGTCCCTGGGAACGGTAGAGTTGGGTAGCAAAGCCACCACTGGTGCATCCACGGAAGGAATTTGGAGTAGGGCGGCCAGATTGGAGGACACATTGAAATTCCTCTGATCTGTAGTTGAGGGAGTCACGGTCGTGCCAGGAGAAGTCCACTGTTTCTTAATGACCTCCAAGAAAAGCGGTGGAGTGGGAATTGTGTCCACCGTTTTGGGTGTCTCGGTGAAAAGAGGGTCCAGGTTGCCGTGAGACATGGAGGAAGACGGAACCGGCGCTGTCAGGGAGGGAGCAAGCCCAGCTGTGTTAATGGCCTTGAAGAGGAGGAACTTGAATAAAGCCTGAGGGAACAGGCCGGTGAAAGTGGGTTGCTCTGGAGACAGCCCTTCATCCTCCGAGAACTCCTGGTCCAGAGGGTCAAGGCCGCCGCGAGATGAAACATGACTAACAACTGAGGAAATCGGAGAGTCTGGAGCTGTTATGGACAGGGCATCGTCAAAATCTGCTTCATGCGAAATCGCAGAACCGTCAGACCGCACCGAAGGCTCAACCTGAGGAGACCGAAACTGGTGCAAGGCCGATGCAATGATGGCCTGCAATTGGTCTGGCGAGAGGAGAATTGGGGTGTCAGGAAGCACTGGCCATGAAGATGGTACCTCTGAGGGCTGGTGAGCTGAAGCATCCGGAGCCGGATGAGTGGTCGGGCCCCACAAGCTGTCCGGTTGAATGACCAATTGACTATCCAACAAGGACAAATGGTCTGAAGGAGGCGCCGACCCGGGAGGGGCGGGACTCGCAGGTGGAACCGGTGAGGGCGTTGGGGCTGGCTGAGACGGTCTGCAAGCCCGCTCGCAGAGCTTAAGGGTCTTGTCCCTGTGCATCTCGGCCAGCGTAGGAGCGGAATGCTTGGAAGGCCCACGGGGGGGGGAGGCTTCGAGGGATGGTAGGCAGAGACAAGATCTGACAGACGGTGAGACTGGCTCTCCGTCCATGTTTGGACTTGCTCACCGCCTTAGGCATGGTGCCACTGGAAGGAAAGGTACCACGAATACACTGAGAGGGAAACACGTCAAAGGGCGCAGACCAAAGCCTGGAGGCCGACAGTGACAATCCGGTTAAGGACTGGAGTCTAGGCAGGACCGCGGCCAAAGGTTCACTGAGAGAAATGGGGGGGGGGAGTGCAAAGCTCCACCAACAGGTCTGCACAGTGCCCACCTAGCAGTAACACCGGTGACAACGGGGCAGCAGCCAGAGAGTAGAGTCCTGAGGCCAAGAAGGGGGCGCAAGACCCCACCAGCACTCTTTGCAGCGTCCCTGTGACGTCCAGAGCCCCAGAGGGGACCGTTAAGACGAATGCTGTTTGTATGAGTCTAAGGGCTAGTGCTATTGGGGGCCTAAGAGCTCCACTATTAGGCCCTAACCCCTCGTAAGGGAATCAGCGGGGGAGGCGCAAGACCCCACTCACAAGTTACCAGCCCAGGGAGTAGCCCGTCCTCTCTCTCTCTTTTTTTTTAAAGTTATTAATATGAGAATCCTTTGAAAAGGAGACGGTTGGAAAGGGGGGCGCAAGACCCCACACTCAAGGATGCCAGCCGTTCGGTGAATCCAGGTAACAAAAAGCTGCCAGAAGACGAAACCGTAGGGAAAATCTGACTGTACAAAATGGTGGCCGACACGCTGCCCGAACCTCAAACAAAATGGTGGCCGACAGTCCACCCGACCTGCCTCAGCAAGCAGACAAACTAGCGGCCGACATGCCGCCTGAAATGGTTTTTCACTCGGTGCCAAGGGAAAAAACAGCGGCAAGCGATCCTGCAAGGAGCAGAATGCCTCTGGGGTTTGATGGCCAACAGGCCATTCAGAAAGCTGTGCGCGCAAAAAAAAAAAACCAAAATGGCGACCAGCACGCCACTGAAGGGAAAAAAGGGGCCGAAAATGGAGAGCTCAGCGTCAGAGCCGGCAAGAAGCAATTAGCGAGAGAAAAAACTGCTTGCAATAGCTGTTAGGCGCGTGAGCTGAGGACTGAAAGGAAAAAGGCTCGCAGCAGCCCGGAGAAAATAGAGCTGTCAAGAAAATTCAAATTGTGGAGGACCCCAAGGGAGGGCAATGGAAAGGGAGGCGTTTCGTCCCCCCCACCAATTTTCAAACAGAATCAGATACCAAAGCCGATAGTGGACCAGAGGCAAAAGAGAAGTCAGGAAACAGCAGGATCAATACTAAAAAGTCAAGCAGAATGAGGAAAAACCAAGAGAGAGCGATATCCACACGCCTAACCACCTTGAACGACTGAGTCAAAAGCTGGGTATCCTAGGCAACATAGGCGGATCCTAACAACTATGGCAGACTCAGTCCACCAATCATGAACAACTGAGCACCACCCATCCTGGCTGCTGTCTCCACCCACTATGGAGAATGACCTGGATAATTTTTCCTACATTGGCTTTATAAAAGAGGCTTGTTAAAACTTCAAAGAATTTTGTGAGAAGAGGCAAAAAAATCAAATTCTGGGACATTATTTGAAGGGAATAAATCATTAGAAGCAAAAGGAAGGAATATAAAATTGGTTTATTTGATTAAGGTTAAAATAAGTATGTTATCATCCCTGGTAATTCGTAATGGACTTTTGCTGACACTAGGACTAAAATGCAAAGATTTGTGGATTTGTTTATAGATAAGAGATGGCATATGGGAATAAGATATCATTTGTTCTACTTTCAGAGCATTTAAGTTACTAAAATGGTTTATATTTGTGATGAAGGGAAAACTTATTTTTTATATATTTTTATTATATTCTTATTTTTCTTTTTTTCAACTTCTATTCTGTCTTTCATATTCTTTTGTTTGTAGTTTGCACTAATATTTTATTACTGCAACTGTAATTTAAAAAAATAAAATTACTATTTTAAAAAAGATCACCAAGTTTGTTCAGTATGTCTGAATGGATAAAAGCAACAAATCTATGGAATTCAACCCTACTTTATGTTATATTCATCAGAGAATCCAAAATCTTTCTAAACCAATTACCTTGAATTAATTTCTGCTCCAGCATTGAGTAGTATCTTAATAATGTTAACATATCCACCAGATGCAGCAAGACTTAGAGGAGTATAATCAGATACATTTCTGTGTTCTTTGTTTGCTCCTCGTGCTAGGAGAAGATCTACCACCTGAAATATGGAATATTATTAACACTATCAGAAGTTGACAATAGCACCAATGTGCTCTGGATAAATATTGAGTTTTAAATCTGGCAACAAACTGCTCCAGAGCATAACAAAAGTATGGAAAAGGTCACTGAAAAATTATGATGTATATATAACATTAAATAGTAAGTTAATCTCCTGCCTTAGCCATGAAAGCCAGCTGGGTGACTTTGGGCCAGTCACTCTTTCTCAGCCTAATCCATCTCACAGGTTGTTGTTGTGGGGAAAATAGAAGGAGGAAGGTGTGCTGGGTTTGTTTCCCACCTTGAGTTATTTGTAACAATAATAAAGGCAGGATACAAACGAACAAACAAACAAACAAGCAAACAGGTTAAGGTCAAATCTTCACTTTTCATACTACTGCCTTACTGAATTCCCATTCTATGAATAAAAATTTAAATTTACATGATTATAGAATGGACTGCAGGACAGTCTCTTTTTTAAAATAGCTGCAAAAATATTTGCAAGAAATCAGTCTTAAAGCATTGGAGACTCATATTAATCTCAGAAATTACATGGAATGTACAATGCTCATACATTCCATGTAATTTCAGAATTAATTGAGGTTTCCCAATCTTTTTGGATTGGTTGGCAGATCTGAAATTTTGAGAACTCACTATTGTAGTCTTACAATATGGCAGCAAGGGAGGGATTGCTAAATCATAAAACGGCTCCACAGAGACCATAACTAATTATAAAACACTGAATAACCAGAATGCCACTTGCTATTCCTTAAAAGAGTCCCCAACCTCTTCAGCTCAGACTTCTTTCATGAAATTTCAGATTGTTCATCAATCCCCAATGTTTATTATATAAAAACTATTTAATAAACACTAACTACATTGTAAATAATAACAACATCAACCCCTTGGATAGACCCTTGGGGCTGATATGGACTACTTTAGAGGACCCTAGACTAACCCTCTCCTTCAGTCCTATTCACCTGGAGGGAGGATGCAAGTGGAAACAATTAGAAGCTTAACACATAACTTGCATCCAGCATTTTTATATTCAAAGAATGTTTTTTGTTTGTAGCATGCCAGATTCCCATTTAAAAAATAAAATAAAATGGTTATAATAAAATTAAAAAGTAAAATAGAGCAAAGAACTTGGAAAGCATTAAGAGAAGCATCTGTGAACATGCTGTGGATACAGGAAACTGTTTATATTTGAAGCATACAGCATATGTGGATATATTCTAAGATGATGATGTCCACCCAACCTGGGTGGGTTTGGAGAATATATGCTTTCATAATTTAAGAAATGCAATAATTATAATATGCAGTAAAATACTGTACCAAATGAGGAGACATACTATTAGGATGCTAGATTCTGTTCTTCCAAACTATGACTATAGTAGTTAAACAGAAATATATGTAAAGTTTTTTTTTTAAATGTTAACACTTACTTCTTGACGGCCACCAGAGCATGCTAATGAAAGTGGTGTGTCCTTAGTACGCTCAGACTGGGCTTCTATGTCTCCACCTTTATCTAGAAGTATTTCTACAACACCAACATGTCCAGCAGTTGCAGCTAAAATTAGTGGTGTAAACCCTAACAGAAATGATTCTATTATTAGAAGCCATTTGGAAAACAAGAATCAAAGTTAAGTTATGCTGACAGTAAAACCAGAGTGTTTCAAAATCAGTAATTCTCAATACAGTAGCAATCAAGATCACTACATACAAAACTGAAATAAAAGTTCTGAGTTTGTGATCGAACATTTGGGAGAAACAGAAGCAATATGTTTTTGAAACCCTAACATCTCATTTAATTAAGGCTTGAAATCCCATATAGAAAAAAAGATTTGCTGCCCAAATACTTATCTTCAGCTAGGAAAAAACACAAATGTTGCGAGTTATCAGAAATGTATGAAAAACTAATGGGATGCTTGATTGGATATACCTAATTTCAAAATAAAAGCAATGATAAATAGCAACACTTTAATAACTTACCCTTTTTGTCTCTATGTTCTATACTGGCACCTCGTGCTATCAATACAGAGACAAGTTCTTCATGCCCACCAGCACATGCAAGTGTCAGCGCAGTATCATGATTACTCTCCGTCTTAAGATTGGAAAAAATGCATTTCAATTGTATTAAATTGTGTTATTATTGCATAATTTAACCAAAATAGTTTTCAAAAGATATAGCTATATCAGTAATCAACATTACTCACATGGGCATCAATATCAACAGAAGGGTACGTAGGAACCACAGACTGAGAAGTCATACTGAGCGTTTGTGAACAGGACTCAGGTGTAGCCGAATCCATGACATGTGAAGAATTGGAGCTGGTAGGCACTCTGCTATTGACAGCTGGGAAGGAAAAACGACATGCTCAATATCTCTTGCATGAAGAACATCTTTCAAAGAGACTGACATGTTTTGTTATTATATTCATGAATCATGTTAAAGAAAATACAAAACCACCCTCTTGTTCCTGAAATGTGTAAGAAGGAATCTTAATTTAATACTCTAAATCAAATGTCCAAATAAAAAAGTCAGGGAAATCCTAAAAAGCGTGAATAGTATAAGAAAAATCTGGACCATGCCTGTTTATATTTAGTGACTGTGAAACTATCTTGTCCACATTTCAAACAGATAAGGAATATATTTTATACATACACTAATGTATGTGGCCATCCACTTATTTATTTCCCAACTCCTGGCTCACTTACTACAAATAATACAAAATCAGGCTATTGATAGTAAATGCCAGATGTGTTCCCAGTAAGACCTCTCATCAACATGACTTCCTTGTGCATGTGCATTTATTTTAAATTTAGTATTATTAAAACCAGGTTTGGCAAAAGCAATGATCTCTCCCTCTTACAGATCTATCTTTCCAGGTTTCAAATCCTTTTATCAGATGCAACTGGGGAGGGGGAATGGAAATAAAATCAGCCTGCTTATAACCAGGGACTTTATTCCAGAAATAGCAATTTGCAAATGTTTGGTTTTACTGAGGTCTTCCAGAAAATAAAGCAGTAGAACAATACCTAGAGTATTGTTAAGGGAACATGAATCAAGGAGCATGGTACAAACTGAGTATGAGCTTAGTCTGTGGTGGTAAGGAAGGAGAAGCCTAACTACTTATCTTCTCTCATTACAGTGATAGGTTATCACTCAACTTACCTTGTTTAGATTGGCCAGTTGGCTACTAGGGGTTCTCTAATGGTTTATGTGGTATAGCTATGTTAAGGCTATAGCCCTTTGCAACCTTATATAGAATGAAATGATCTTGCTAGTGTGTCTCATGCTCTCACCGCCATCCATTTGGACTGCTGTTACATATGCCACATTAAGCTATTTTTGAAGAACATTCAGAAGATTCAATCAGTTCATAGTGCAGCAGTACATATGTTAGTAGTAGTTGGTACTATGACCAAGTGACATCAATGTGCTAAATCCCAGCTGCATATTAGCTTTCATGTGCAATTCAAAGTTTTGTTTTTGACTGTTCAAGTCCTGCTTGTTGCTGAGTTATCTCCAGGATTGCCTTTCATCCAATCTTGACCTGCCTGCTATGAAATTTCAAAGAGAATTTTCTAATAATTCTCTACTTTTTTGGAGTAACTCTTAGACACTGTTTCTCTGTCAAAGCACTGGCACTTCCAAGCACTTTTCCTCTGAAATGCATGCTTTCAGAAAATATTAAAAACTGAAATGCTATAAATCCTGAATGTGCCACTGGGACTTGATGGTTCCAAAATATGTGGAAGGCACCAAGTTGAGGAAACTACACATAATCCTTGACTCATGACCATAACTGGAACCAGAATATCATCACTGAATGGTCATTAACTGAGATGTCATATGACTGTTTTGCTTAACAAATGCAATTAGGAAACTCCCAGTTGCAGTCTTTAAGCGATCTCACGTCATTGACAGGAGTTTCAGATAAGGAGTAAGCAGTGCCTCAGGGGAGTGAGGGAGGCCCTGGGAGGCCAGCACTGTCCTTGTCAGAACTGCCATCATAAGCTTGACCTTCACATTCGCTGCCAGACTGCCATAGTGAACTATGGAGGGAGGCACTGGTCAGGAGGGGAGAAGACTAATCCTCTTCCAAAGATGAGAGGGAGTCCTCTTGTTCTCAGGGGGTTGGCCGAAATAATCCGTGCCAAAGTGCTCCTTGGATTTCAGCATGGAGCTTTTTTAGCCAGTCCCAAGAAACATGAGGGAGTTCTCTCAGCAAGCAGCAGCAGCTTGCAATGCTTCCTGCCAGCATCCCCACTGAACTTTTCGGGAAGCTGGCAGGGAAGACTACAAATGGTGATCACATGATCCTGGGGCATTTGGCATTTAGTTAGCACCCAGATTGCAATCCCATGGGTGCAGACAGGCTATAACAATCACAACTTTGGGCAATGGTATTAAGTCCCTTCGTTCAGCACTATTGTAACTTCAAATAGTCGTTAAGTCATTACCTGTAGTACCACAGGCACACATGAAACAAGAACTTAGCTCAGTATAGCAGCAAAAAATGTATAAACCAGATACAGGATAAAAATACTGCATGTATGACTAAGGGATGAATAACACAGAATTACGACGTATTGTAATAATTTGAACCATTTTTTCTCAAAGCATTCAATAAATCGATATCTGAAAGTACCATCAATAAAAACTGGCAAACTATTTCATCTACCTACAAGTGGTCCTCAACTTATTACCATAATTGGGATGCTGCAATTATCATAAATGCAAGCCAGCTATCAAGCACTCAAATTGCAATTGTGTGACTATGGGGGTAGTGCAACAGTCATAACTTCAAGGACAGGTGATAAGTAACTTTTTCCAAGATTGTTATAAATTTGAACTACTGTTAAGCAAACTATCATAGTCCCATTGGATTCCAGTACAGAGGAGGAGGAGTTGGAACTGGGACCATCTGATGGGGATGGTAAGTCTCCCCTGGAATATCTGGAGAGTCCAGGAGCTGAGGATGATGCTATCCAAGGCTCCTCCGGCTTTGGGAAGATAGTCAACTGGACAGGGAGCTGCTTGCTTTCACAAATGCAGGGGAAGATTAGCTGTAGGCAGGCAGTAATGATGAGGCAGCAGATTCCCTCTGATGAGGAACAGCTCTCCCCCCACCCCGATCCACGGGCACGGAGATAAGGTCCGCAAGGCTTCTGGTGAGGAGGCTACCCTGCTCTTCCTCACAAGGAATACCTGGCTTGAGATGATTTAATCAGAATCTGGGGGAGGATGTTTTTGTCAGGAGTGATTGTTTTGCTTTGACACTTCCCTGGCCTTTGTAAATTCTGCTTCAGATCATGTTTCTGCCTTGTGGACTTTAACCTTGCTTGTGGACTACAGACCTTGTTTTGTGAACTTTGGATCTTGTTTTTCGACTACAGATTTCCTCCTTGCTTTGTGAATCGGCTCTGGTGACTACTGGCTTTAGTTTGTGGGACTGTGTTGCACTGACTGTGGGTGGCTGCCTTCAGGAAAGTTTGGGGTGGAGTTTTACTGGCTGCTGTAGGGCCATTTGTCCTGAGATAGTAGCTCAATAAAGGACTTTATTGAGCTACTATACTAGCCTGCATCTGCCTAGACATAGGAACAGTCATGTCAAGGACTACATCAAAAAGTTCTGCTTATGTCCAAATTGTTATAAAGTCACAGCAGATTTTCTCACAAAGCATTTTCTTCATTTCTTAAATAATGTTCATTTAAGCAGGCATTTTTATAGTTCACATTTTTGGATTTGAATTAGATGAAACTATTATCCTGAATCATTTTAACTTAATATAATAATAATCATGATAAAGCAAAAGTGTTACTTGCTTATCCATTGCTTCCTCCCAAAAGTTGTGAAAATATTCTTTCAAAATCTGACACAAAATTCTGTACAACTAAAACACAACTGGAATATGGTGGAATGCATGAGAAAAACAGCAATAAATGTCATTGCAATTCAACTATAAACACTCTATTAAAGACATTTTAGAGATAAATTGTGTCCAAGTCGACATTAAAAATGTATTAAAATAGAGATCAAGAACAAATCTTTTTAAGAAGCCAAAGTCATTTTACAACACATAGGACTGAACCCCAATTAGTTTGTAGCAAAATGTTATTTATTTGATTTGCTATTATAGCACACCTGATTTGTTGTAAGAGTATAACAGGAACATCTACATCTTTTTTTGTTTCTAATGCATATACAAATATTCAAATAAGGTTCATAATATTGGCTGTCAACAGTAGTTGACAGGACAAACTTAAATGTGTAACTGATACCTATTTGTGAGTTTTATGCAGCTGAACTTAAGAATTCAATTAGTTTAGAGGATCACACATTTGATTTCAAAATGTGAACACACATCTTAAAATTGAAATCCCTAAATCAAGTTATTTTAAAATTTAAATACTTTTGTGTTTCTTAAAAAAGTTAAGAAACTGAGTTATTTTAATGAAGTTTTGAATAAAAAACTATTAAAGGAGAATTAAGATCACTGATATCTACCCATCAGAAAATTGAGTCACAAAAAGTTGTTGGATACTTGCTTACATACCACTAAAGCCTTCCATACTATTTTCTAATCTATTGTCTTATGAATTCTTCTCAATCCATCTTGTTCACATAATAAGAATGCATATAGGTTACAACTGTTTCCTAATAGCATGGTCTCATTGCATCACCTCTTTTTATTTTCTTTCACTGCACTTCGGGAAATGGGAAATCTGCAGCCCTCTCCCAAACACTTTGGAGATGCCAGATGGATTACTCTTTCTTATGGAATTATTTTTCTCATATTCTCCATTAATGAATACAGGTGGCTGCAATCAACCTTATGTAGGTTGTCCCTCGAACTGAAGTCTGACAAGGGATTTGAAGGAAGGGAATGGTATCAAACACATATTTTGTAAAAGTAAAAACCAGGGGAAAAGCAGAACTATGTTAGATAATTTAATTTTGATTTCCCAAATTGACACTAACATAAAAACAGTAAATATTAGGTATACAAATAAATTTTCTATTAAATAGTAAGTTCTACAAACAAATGGGCTGCCTAAATAAAAAGTTATTTCTATTCACAAAACTGTTCCTGAATCTGTTCAGCTGTTAATATAAGGCTCTTATAATAATATCCATGCTGACTCAACTATCTGGCATATGGAGACAACTTTTTATTTCAAAACTCCCAGATTAGGAGTATTGAAAGAAAAAGAGTTGCATTTGGCAGCCACACTTTCAGCATTTAGAAAATCTGAATACTGCAATGGGAAGAGCAGGGAATGTGGTCACTAAATGAGGTGATCACATTAACTGACCATCACAACTTACAACCCTAACGGCTAGGCTCTGTAATGGTCATAAATTGAGGACTACCAGTAAAACTTTTAATTTTATCACAGCATAACTACATGCACCACACAATGTCCTTCCTCTTGAAAATAATCTTTAGCTGTAATAAAGGCCTTGCAACATTACAAATATCTTACATGCAGTGACCACAAAGAAGGTAGCTATATTCCATGAGAAATTTTGATACTCACACTTTTATTGCTTTCCAGTATAATTAAAGAAAAAAGGAGAAAATGACTGAATAGCCTTATGCAAATCACTAATGGAGCTGATGTGATGTGAGTCATTTTTCTTATTTTATAGACCAGTGACCCACTTTCATCAATTTGATTGTTTATGGACCATATTAAGGATCACACTCCCAAAATGGGTAGACCTCAAAGTTGGCTCAACTATAGGTTGGAGATTTTAAATGAGCAAATTATATACTTTAAGCCTTATAAAACTCATTTTGCCCTTAATATTCCCTTAAACTTTAAAATGTGGTCATGTACCATGCTTTCCCATAGCATATAATTTGCCTTATTAAATAAATACTATAAGCAAAATGCAATATAAAAATAAGTATGGATCTAAGACCCATTTTGCATACTATCTCGAATCTCAGATGTTATGAAAATGTTCTTGTCCCAACAAAGACAATTAAGAGACACTTTTACAGAATATTAGTGTCTCATGAAAGGAGGGCTTCATTCTGAAAAATTGCGATATGACGTTTTATAAGAAATGCATTTTGGGGAATGAACATACTTTTGCATCAAAGGTATGCTTCATAAAGGGGGAGCTCCTCATTTGGAACATGATTTCACTTTCACGTAGCCAACAATAGGAAATGAGGAACTGGTGAACCTTGGAACTCCTCTCTGAATTGAGAAGAAGACAAGGGATCACCCATAACTTTGCTTCATACAGAATCTTTATGTCAAGAGATTGCAAATAGTGATTTCCAGACAACTCTGAGAACTGAAGGAAAATCTTTGCCTAAGCTGCAGTTCAGCACCTTTAAAGAGACATTCGGTTCAACTTTTGCCCCCTTAACTACTTTAGGAAGCTGCTTATTATGTTTTTTCTAGATGTTTAGAAGTTTTGGAAGGACAAGGTTTATTTTACTGGGACAATCTCCTATCTTAGAAGAATTAAGTTTTATGTAGGTTTAAGGATTAAACAGCAAATAGAATGTTGATTCTGAGGCTAAATGGACTTGATAGACCCTGTGGGTATTTTAACTCTTAATAAGCAATATCTAAAGATTTTGAAATTAAAATGTTCCTAGTTCCGGTGACCAACTCAGATTGGATCCTGCAACATTATACTGGGACATGTATATTTGCCTTCATTTTGAAATTAATTGTAAGAAATCCTCTTGTTGGAAAATTTTGTTGATTGGAAGATAAACAGATAAGAAGGACCTTGAAGATTGATTAGAGGGAATCAGAGAGAGCTAAGAATTACAATTAACGGAAAATAAACCATGAATTCAACGGTGCCATACTATCTGACTACAGAAGAAATTAAGTGTTTGTGAAGAATGTACTCAGAAATTACTTACACGTTTGTCCAATATAGAAAAACAACAGAGGGTCAAACTTATTTGAATGTGGATTTGGATTTTTTAAAAATGCCAGATTATAAAAGTGAAATGGAAAAAGATGCTATGAATCTGAAAATGGATTTAAAAATACTAGAATATAAGATTGATGTGGGAAAAGATGGCACAATGGATTTATGAACAAAACCAACTGGTGTCTTAATAATTAAAGGGGATATATTAATAATAAAATAGAGGAGTGGACTCAGAAAATCTTATTTTGGATTTACAAGAGGGATATGTTAAACTAAACAAGCTGTTTTGGAGAGGAGACAAAGAGAAAATGACAAAAAAATTATTGGGGGACACTGTTTGATTGGATTAAAGAACCAGGAAAGTAAGCAAAGAATTTGATTCATTCAATCTTGGTTAATACGTTATGTTGTCTCATAGCTATTGAAATTTCTTTTTGACAAGGACTGAATGACAAGGCTTTAAAAATCTGTTTATAAATGGGAAAATATTTCTTTTGCTTTATTGCTTAAAGAAAGTGATAAATTGGATTACAAAATGGATTTATTTGATTGGGTTAAAATATATACATTACTATTTCTGGGAGCTCTTAAGAGACTTTTGCCAATTAGAATTGAATGATGAGGTTTTTTATAATGTCATTATTGATAACGAATGAGACATACTTTTTTATTGAAATGTTTGTTTATGTTTATTTGGATTTACTGGAGAAGGTGTTAAATTACTGAAATTATTCTTGTCTATAGGGAAGAGGGAGTTATCTTTTATAGTTATGTCCCCACCGTGACTCTGCCAGGATAAAGAGAAGAAATCTTTTTCTAACTAATCAACATTTTGAGGCCTTGCCCAAGAAGCTGTGATAATTCTATTTTCTGATGAGAACACTGTTGCAATGGTAAAAATATGGGACCAGCAGCCCCAATCCCTTAAAGAGTCTTCCAATTTATCAAGAAGAATGAAGAGTATCCTAGACTATGAGGAACCATGCTGACTTTCATATAGGTATGCTAGGCACATATTCCATTTACAATGGCAAGATAAAATCTTCTCCCTGAACTTTATGATATTCTAAATGGTTTTGTGCTAGAAAGGTTGATCAGCAAACTGACAAGAAGAGCAGTGATTCTGAATTTAAACTTTCGTCAACTTTTGACCAGTCGCTTAGTGACTTGCCTGAAAATGGGGACTTACGATCTGAATCTGAAGTTCCAACAGTTCCCCTGTCATGTGACTGCACTTATGTGCTCAGCAACATGGCCACATTCATGGCCATTTGCAGGGACTTGTGGTCACATGACTGTGTTTTACTATAGTTTTGCAGAAAGCTGGCATTTCCAGTTTTCAAACAATGAGTTCACTTAATGAATGCAGTGTTTGCACTTAAGATTGCAGTGCTCATTTAACAACTGCCACAAAAAACATTAAATTGGGTTGGTCATGTGATTGATCCATTTTATTATTGTTATGACTGACAACCATAATGAGTAGGCTCCATTATGGTTGTAACGCAAAGACTACCAGTAACAGAATGGAATTTAAAAATCCAAAGGATAAAAATCTCAACAATGGGAGTTACTCAAATCCACAATAATACCTCAGCAATGATGTATAGTTTAAGTGAGAAGAACTCTAATAAATCATTAGCCTTAATAAGCGACCTCAAAATGCCATAAAAAGAAAGTCTACTTTTATAAAATAGAAAGTTTTCTAAAGAAATGCAGGAACCAGCTAATGAGGAATGCAAAAAAATAAAATATTTAAGGGCAATACCGCAAGAATATTAAGGTCAAGACATTTTTAAACACATAATAATAATAATGGAGGCACAGGTAAAATAAAGCACTGAAGAAGAAAAGTGTAAATTGATTATGAAAAACAAAAGCCACTGATGCCAGTTAAAAATTGGAATTTACTAAATGCAGAGGAAATAAAAAATTAATATTGAATAACGTAATAAAAACACAAACAGAATGCTGGCAATAAAACACACTACTGTACCGGCCAATTTCTAAAAGAAAAAAAAGAAAAAAAGAGGGGAAAGTAGATAAATATAAAATCTGGCAATGGTTTATAATTAGAACATTAAAAAAGGGTAAATGAAGGCATGATTTTAAGTGCTCATTATTAAAGTTTCAAACTAATGCAAAGTCAGAATTGAAAAATTATGTGCAAATTGTGCAAAGAAATAGAAGAATATTAGTTCATAGGCTCAGCTCTTGTAAAAGGATTTCACAAACTGATTATAAGCAACAGTGTAACACAGTCATCAAAATGATTCACTGGAACATCTGTAAAAATTATCATGTATCTGTAATGAAAAACTGGTGGAAACATGCAGTTGAAAAAGTAGTTGAAAATGTCATTAAAATATTGTGGGCTTTCTAAAGTACAGTTTGATAGACTTAGCTCATAACACACTAGATGTTTGTGATTGAAAAGGGGAAATTAAGGATAATTGATGTGGCAATACCAGGGGATAGCAGACTAGAATTGAAAAAGATCACAAAGTATTAAGATCTGAAAACCGAAGTGGAAAGATTATGGCATAAACCAGCCTTGGTGGTCCCAATGATTATCGGCACACTGGATGCCACACCAAAAAATCTTGGATGGCACTTGGATAATCTGCACATTGACAAAATTTCCCCATCGATTATAAAAGGCTTGAATCCACATATATATTATACCAATACATTACAACATCCTAGGTTCTTGGAAAGAACTTGATGGGTATGAAGGACAATGCAAAATAAAGTACTGGCAACTGTGACTTCACATTCTTGTGAGCAAATAATAATTACTATTATTCAGGCATCTTGTTTATAACATGCCGAATAGAACAGTTTTTGAAAATAAAGTCTGGTTCATTGGTGTTGCCACTTCAGGTGATGCTAGGAGTGAGGAAAAAATTACAAAATATCAGGACTTTCAGGTGAAAGTTGAATGTATGTGGGGTAAAAATCAATATACTAATTATTGGAGCCTTTGGAGCGATACCTTGATTTTCTCAATATCTAGAAATATTGAATTTATCAGACTTGAACACCCCAGGTTTTTTTTAACTAGCCTGATTGGAACTGCCTATATTTTTAGATGCTACCTTTATAATTCTTAAGTAATTGGTTTGGAGTTAAATTATTAACTTTCCACCAGATTAACCCACATATACAATAAATAATTTATTGAATATTAAAGGAATAAAAAGGGCTAAACACTAAATAACATAGATAAAAGAACTGTTTAAATTCTTTTTGCTCGAAAGAAATAGAAAAGAAACCATTGCCTAAATCATTATTTTGAGGGACGGACTCTGAACAGTTCATGCAAAAGTAATAACAACAGATAGAATTGTTTTTCTAATCCAAGTTCAATTAAAATTTATCTGAAAGTAAATTGTTTTAGAATTGTTGAACATGTTATAATACTAAAAAGAGACCGCTGAAAGTATTTTAAAGATTTAAGTCTTGTTGAAGAAAAGCCAATGTTAAGTTTGGTAAATTAAATCATGGCATATTCTTTACTATTGTTTTGAAAGGTTCAACAAAATATGGATGGGTAATCTGACAGATACACAAAGGCTTTTGATAAAACCAATCATCTAAACCAAATTCAACTGTTAATCAGACAAGAGATTGAACATAAATTAGTGAATAGGAATAAATGGTCAGTTTTCACCAGATGCAATCAACAAACTTGTAGATTTTCATTGGCACTAGTAGTTTTGAAGTTCTTTATAATTTTTTTGAGTTAAGGTTTTCTTATGACTAACAATTAACTGGTAAGGTTTTCTAATTATTTGGAGAGTTGCGATTTGTGACCTTTCCTATTGGTTTCTGACAAGCAAAGTCAATGTAGAAACTGGCAAGAAGTCGCAAGTCAAGGTCACATGAGATGCTTGCTTAAGAACTTATGCATTAAGCAAGAATCTCATGTGATCGTAACTTGATATACTAATTATTGGACCCTCACTTAATGATGGCAATCGGGACTGCCAGAACTGCCATCACTAAGTGGTGCAGTTATGTGGGGGTTTTTTGTCTTACAACAATGCTGCTTAATGCAGAATTTCTGGTCCCAATCAGCATAATTAATTGAGGACTACCTGTGCTGGTCAGAAAAAAAACTTAGAATAGAATTCAATGAAAGCATTTTCATGTAAGGAATTATGAATCCTCCTCCTGTCAGTATAATACCTGAATTTTTTCCATTTTCCAAAATTATTCATTTGTTTAATACATTTTTAATTTCATTTTTCAGTTACAAAACCTCCCAAATTATGGAATGTTGCTTACCATTAAAAAAAACAAACACCTGCAGAATTACTTCTTAACGGATACAATAATTTAAGAAAACTGATTAGAATAAACCTTATCATTAGGTGAAATCAATCAGGCACTTTGAAGACAGACCAAAAATAAAAACTAATTGAGGCTAAAAGCTGACACATCCACTGCCATACTAATTATTTAGGTCACAGTTTTCTAGAACAATTAGCCACCCATCAGCAAATGTGGCAGTGCCTCTACCAATGCATGAAAGTGAGCAGCTGGGAGCAGCCTTAATGGGTGAACAAAGACCATCTTCCTACCTCGGGCAGCTGATTAAACTACTGCTAATCAAAGGAATTTGATTGGGAACAGCTCTTTCTAAAGTCATCCAGTGAAAAAGAATGGTGATAGATTTAGTACAAATAAAATGATTTTTTTCTTTCTATAGCACACAATGCACTACCATTTGATACCATAATATCTAGTAATGTCACCAAGTTGTATGTATCCTTTAAAAGGATTCATCAATTTTATGGAGAATAAAATTATCAATTGCTAGCCAGATAAAATAGCTATATACTATCAGTAACAGAAGCAACAAGTCTTGCAATATCCACTTCTGGATTGGGTTTACGCTTGCTTTGGAGTTTCACATTCAGTGTCGTCGGTTACTATGAGAAAATATGCTAATCAATGGGTCGTTTGATTCTCGTCAGCATGGTTCCTATGAG
>JANHZT010005039.1:28607-41011 GCA_032468215.1 Stegonotus admiraltiensis
TCCTCCCCTGCCCTTCTAGCTCTTTCCTTCTTCTCCAACCAGTGATCTCCAATGCTCATGGAGAGACTTACCGTACAGTTAAACATTAGCGACAGTCTTTGGCAAAAGTCCTTGGGATTTTTTCCCCCTCTATCCACTTTTTAGTAGGTAGATAGCATTACTCGGTGGTGAAGACTGTGGTTAGGGCAAATGTTTGTAATAATGGTTTTTTGTAATAATGGTTTTAAATCATGCACATAGACGTCTCTCATGCACATAGACGTCTCTGCATCTAAATCAAGCAAAGATTTAAATGAAGTCCCATAACCGTAAGGAAGTTGATTATCTTGTATAAAGATGCTTCTTTTGTTATTATTGTACCATTCAAATAGTAAGAGACTCCATTTTGTTTGCCATCCTGTTCTCCATCTAAAAATATCTAGGAAAGAGGAACCCAGATTCTGGAAAAAAAGACTGTGGCAAAGCAAGAAAAGGAAAAAGAAAAACTGGTGAATGTAATCACAGGACAATATATGGAGACTTATTTTTCAAAATGGTTCAAGATTATTAATTAGTTATTGTTTCTCTCTGCTTCTGAAAAGGTCCACCCACCCACCCCTTTTTAATTCTTGCAACTTTTATCCATTTTTCTGCTCAGTCCGTTCCGACCATCATCAGATTTTTTTTAAAATCAAAAAAATTAAATATTACTAATGTGTAAATCTGGTGTCTTTTTGTACTTTGTTTTATTATGGATACTTTGCTGCCAAAGAGATCACGACAGGTAAAATGGTTCTCTTCTTTCACCACATTTTATCCTCAGTAAATTATAGATGAAAATGAATGTTGTGATTCCATAATCCTGCTGGTTTCTTCCAATAAACCGGGTGAGGGGTGGGGAGATCAGCAGTTTAAATTTTATATTATAATTAACCCTGATTGACAATTTGTTAAATTCAATCACTTGAAACTTTTTCTTAACTCTGGCCGGGGAAAACAAAATTTCAAACTTGCAATCATGATCTCAATTTGTTACAATGGTGGATCAAACCTTGATATAGGAACCTTCTCCCGTGCTAGAAGAAAGAAAAGAGGAAGAGCAAGTTTGAAGTTATCTTGAGCTTGTTCTTGTCATTTGAAACTAATTGTTACATCTAAAGAAGCCAATGATTGTTTCAAAGTCATCCTCCAACCTTCAAGGGAAAGTCTGACTTACTATCATTTCTGTATGGTGAATGTCACAATTTATATGGAATAGTTAATGTCAGATTTCTCATGAAGGTCACTTTGGTAATTGTGCTGAGGTATGCACATAGAACCTTTCCACGAAAGGGGAAATCTTATGTGGTGTTTGGAGCAATTCTTGGCAGTGGAGTTGGACTAGAAGACTTACAAGGTCCCTTCCAACTCTGTTAATCTAATAATCTAATACTTCAATTCTCTATTTGGCATAGTCCAAATGGACACTGTTGTATAATAGGCAGACCTATATTATGCACCCAGGAATAAGGAGCTACAAAAATACTCTTAAATATGCATAAAATAAATGTGTCAGAATCAGCAGCCCAGTTTAAGAGTGATAACTAGGACAATGTAGCATTTTGGATTTAATTTGTTTTGGAGTGGCATAGAAGCTTGAAAAGAGCAACTTTTTCGACACTTTCAAGCAGTGTGATCCCAGAAAAAGATACTGCTATCTTAAGGCATTACAACCAAAAGCTATATGGATATTCTACACTCTCCAAATTGCTTTTGAAAGATTGGATCCAAAAAGCTTCATGACTAACAACCATATGGTACGCATGGCATTCTTCAAAGGTAAGACTGATGGTGGTACTTTTATGAGACTTGATCTATTTATAATTGGATCTGATGACTGTCAGGGAAGAAAAACACACTTCTGCATGGCTTTGATTGCACTTTTGATTTTCCTTTTAACTTTGGATTTCTTCTACTGAATTCTATTAAGGACCCACTTGTTAAATTAAAAACTAAGTTAATCCAATATGCTATTCCCACAGTGATCACCTGGGTGCCTTGGGACACCAAAAATAGGGCATGGAGGCTAAAGTACAGTCCTGTTGTTTTTTGCTAGTAGTTACTTTTCAGTGGCAGATTGTTTCTGAATAGACTTCCTCTTTGTGAATTTTCATATCCTCCCTTTCAAGTACTAATAATTATGGGTTCCTACACCTTCCATTCTACCTCCCCAATTCTATTTATATAACATACCTGTCATTTCTTTCTCGTTCATTTTGTTTTTGGGAATTGTTTTCACAAACTAGTATGTGGAGAATGAGTGCTAGTTTCTTATCAATGTCAGCGGTGAAATCTGGCCGGATCTATCAGGTTCGTGCAAACCAGTAGCACCGTCGGCGGGAGGCTCCTCCCACCCACTGAGACGTCATTATGTCCTGTTTTTGACCCTCTGCGCATGTGCAGAAGGCGCTACGCATGTGTAGAAGAGGCACGCACACTCAGATTCTCGAACCGGTAGCGAAGGTAAGTGCATTTCACCGCTGATCAATGTCATTTCTGATCCTGCCTACATTCAAATTCTTGGTACATATTCATATTCTGCTGTAAATCTGTGTAATTTAAAATGTGCATTTAAAGAAATGATTTCAGTCAATATAAAAATAATTACATTGATTTGAGAAGAGACAAGCCACGTTTCCTCTGCAATATAGAGTGATTGCAGTTCATGCTATCATCTGTTATCAGCTTACATGTAGAAAGATAAGCTTTCAAAAGAGAGAGAGAGAGAGAGAGAGAGAGAGATGGAATGGTTAGGAGAAATTCTAAGCAAGGCAAGCTTAATTATCTTTTTTGTGCCTATAAATGCCCTTAAAAGGGATTTGGCCTTTAATCATACCAATAACCTGCTATTTTCATAGTCAACACAGCATTTATGCTTCCCTCTGAAATGCAATTACTTTCCAGCTCCTTTCCCCAACTGCTAATAGCACAGCATGCTCCAGAAAGTATGAGGGGAATACGTGCAAACTGTTTTCCCCTCTTACCATTGAAACCTCCATCTTTCAAAGATCAAGGTGGCAGCAAAGCGAAACAAGTGCTTTCTGTTTGTTCCCAGGGCTCCTCTCGCAGTTAGCTGTGAACTAACTGCAGAGAGGGAAGCAGAATCAGGCTGGGTTTATTGACATGCAAATGAGCCCAGCAAGCTTTCCTCTTCAGTCTGGAATCTTCTTATCCCACATTAACATAAACCTTACAATTCTATAGGGTAGTTGGGAAATAGAAAGCAGGCCTAAAGGAGTTGGACAGGTGGTTTCTCTCCAAGCGGCTTCAGTGGCAGAAGGACCACTTCAATGCTAAGGGAGTTTTCCCTCCCCTTCTCTCTGCCCTCACATTTAGTTCAGTATTCTGTGCAAAAGAATGTTGGTGATATATTACATTGCACTTTTTTATCTAAGTAGTCCTGAGAATGTGTTAAGTCACAGCAGCTGACTGTGCGACATACAAAACACCTCCGAGTAGCTCATTTCGGTGCACTTCTGTGAGGGTAATGAAGAGCTCAGGTATTGCTGAATGCTGCAGGCTTAAAACAAAATGTCATACCTATAATAGCAAAATAACTACGCATATATATGAGCATGCCCTTGCAGCTTTCCCCATGCTTTATTGATATTGATATCATCTTGGTAAATGTTTTGCTACTGGTTGAATAGTAAAAGTTTTTTTTAAAAAAAACAGGGCTAAAAAGCTTAAAATGTGTGCTCGCTTTCTCTTCATTTAATAAACTCTATCCCTCTCTTAGAAAATTCACTGTGGAAATAATTCAAAAAATTTGTTATGTCACATCCTTATTAGAAATATGTACAAATTCCCCAAAGGGTTTGCTTAGAGTAACATGAATCTATGGAGATTCTCAGTCATGCAGGTCATGGTTGTCGCAAAGGAACTTTTTCAAGAGGCAACTGGACTTTCTTGTTTTTCTTTGAATCTTTGAGCCAAAACCCAATTTCTTTGAATGGATCTTTGAGCCAAAACCCAATTTAAGACTAGCTGGCAGGTATGTATAGTTAGGGGCATTTAAAGGCCTGGTGTTGTTGGCAGCTGCATTGGCAGGCTCACTAGTGCTGGTTCAGTACTTTTGTTTTGATTCCAAAAAGGTGCTTCACAGCAGGCACAGATTCAAACTTCGTATTTAATTGCAATTACTTAAGGCAGCCGTATCTTGTTCTGTCATTGTGTGTCAGCTCCAGAAGGGAGCTCTGTGATCTCAGGAAAAGACACGGCTCCTTTAAAGTTTTAGAGACGTGTTATGTTTCCATTCCATCCCCCCCATCCCCCGCCCAAAGCACCTTGTAAAATTATTTCAAAAGTGCTGAACAGCATTATTTTACACTTGAACTATCAGTTAGAAGAATATTTACAAAAATGTAAGGCTTCCTACTCAAGAATCTAACGGCTGACTCAGACAATTGTGAAAGCCCAAGGAAAAGTAGAAAAGGCTAGCACAAAAATTGAAATATAGAGGCAGCAGCTGTGGAGTTTGTACAGTTCATGGCTAAGAATGAGATCGACAGCCAAAGAACATCAGTCATCAAGGTGAATCATTGCAATGGTCCTTACTATCTTCCATTTTAGTACAGTGTATTTGTGACATTTGTGATGCATTTTCCAGAAGGCAACTGAGTGTAACATAATGCTAGTTAGACTCTTGTATAGTAAATATAATATTTGTACAGAGACCATCGTATAACAACACACACTCCCAGAAGTCCTATCAAATTGTGAATATGCATTTCAGCTCTTACTACAGTATAGTAAAATGATATGGCAAAGTTATTTTAGGCTCTGAATATAATAGGCTGGAGCCAGATATAGTTATGCATAAAGCAGATCCTTTGAAATTGATGAGACATATTTGTCATAACTATCTTAAATTTCATTTCATTTTATAAGAGAGACTGATTAGCATTATATCTCCTAACTCTGGACTCATGTCTTCTGTATTATTATTTATTAAACCTATTTGTTGCCTATTTCGCAATGGAGCTACGCTAGGCGGCTTACAACAATCAGAAGGAAGAAATTAAAAGCGGGTAAACAGTACAGTAGTTCTATAATTATTAGGCAGAGATTAGATTTCATGATTGGTTAAAAGAGTGGAGTAAGCCCTTGGTACTTTTTTTTGTGGCCTCACTACAAGAGTAATATTTTAGTGGCACAGAGTTAGGGATGAGGTAGTATGAGTTGGTGGGGACATGGGACAATATCAGGTAAAATTCAATTATTTCAATTGTTTCATCCTAATTTACTGGATATTGATAAGCTTTTAAATAAAAGTTTGAACAGCATGCATCCTTTTGGGAAAAGGTTGTTACTATAAAAATTGCCAGTGGGCAAAGTGATGGTGGAGTGACTGCCTAAATTTAAAACGAACCCTAGAAGTCAGTGCTGAAATCCAAGTTTTTTTACTACTGGTTCTGTGGGCATGGCTTGGTGGGCATGGTGTGGGCATGGTGTGGCTTGGTAGGCATGGCAGGAGAAGGATACTGCAAAATATTCATTCCCACCCCACTCTGGGGCCAGCCAGAGGTGATATTTGCTGGTTCTCCAAAGTGCTCAAAATTTCCGCTACCAGTTCTCCAGAACCTGTCAGAACCTGCTGGATTTCACCCCTGCTAGAAGTGATGCCAAGAAAATAGCATACATGGAAAGAGCTTTAAGAGCCAAAGGAAAGAAGGATAGAACGTTGTAGATGATAGACATGAGATCCTAGGGGAAAAAAATACAACCACTTTAAAAAAATGTTTTATCATGTGTGCTGTGTAATTCCCAGGGGCAGCCTGCTGAGTTCAATGACCCCACTGAGACCCCAATAGAGCATAGAGCAGAAGTCTTGTTAGTCCTCTTATGACATGCAGTTCAATGTAAGATAGTATTGTAAGAATTGATGCCATCAGAACACAGGATTCAGCACTTTTTAGTGGATGAAGCTCCCATCTGAATGTTTAAGGCATCATATCTGTGGGGCTGTGGGTGTACCCAAAACTATCACTGAGCAGTGATTGAAAGCACAAAGGAAAGAAAAACTATTATATTCAGAAAGAGGCTGAACAGTGGATTCAGTATGTCTGAAATGAAATATCTGACTATTTCTGAATTGTCACTAGTGTGTAAAAATTACACATCAAAGAAACGATTATCTGAAGAAAAACCCTGGTGATCTATCTTGAACTTAGGGTATTTTAGAACTGAACTATATTTCCTACCGTGTTCAAGCTTGACCAGTTTAGGCTGCCCTTGACTAAATTGATAATTTTAGTCTTTTAATCAATGGATTAAAGTGGTAATTGGTAAAGTGGCCAGTTGAAGAAATGTAACTTCTCTTAAATCAACAGGGACAGAGGGTGTACAAATCAAGGACTTTAATTGCAGTAAAGGTAGATAGCATAACAAGCTTTAGGGAAGAGCTTTATTTTCTAGCTTTCATGCATTTCCTGAAAAGGCAATATAAATTAGGATGTTAGGGTGATATATGCTGAGCGTCATGGTAAGAATTAGTGAAATAGATCATAGATCTTTATGTAGTAAGACTTTGATGATTAAAGTTGAAGCTTCTCCTGAAGGTCATTTCTCATTTTCTACTTTGTACCTAGGACAGGTTCAAACTGTATAATTCCTATTTATCAACAAAGCTTCATATGCATCTATTTAACATATTTCTGAATTTACTAATTCTGATTTTTTTAAAAAAAATACAATTGCAGTGTTATATGTGTACACATACGCATTTTGTAAATGACAAAAAAGCTTTAACGTTTGGTCCTAGTTTCTTATATTACAAATACTATAAGCATGACAGCGTATGTTGGCAAGAGTAGTAGTCTTGTAATGGTATGTGGGAATGACCTTAGGGGACAGGGTAAAAAGATGCAGCCAAGGAAACAGTCAACTTAGCCCACAACAGCAATGTGGGCAAAGCAAGAATCTCAGAAGACACCCCTCTTCCCCACCTAGTTTCTTGGGTTGCAAAGGGGATGAGGGAAGATATATTCATTCAGACATTCAAGTTTCTGTTACTGTAACCTTGCACTAAAGTAGAATTGTAAAGCTTACCAGGTCAAGTTTCCTGCTTGGCCTACCTCACAAGGCTGCCAATTCCTGACTAATCTGTAGGCTAAATAGCAAGCGTCTAGGTTTTAGTTTATTTGGGGGCTTGTAGTGGTTGACACATAGGGACGCAGTGGCTCAGGGGCTAAGTGGCTAAGACACTGAGCTTGTCAATCAAAAGATCGGCAATTCAGTGGTTCGAATCCCTAGTGCCACGTAAGGGGGTGAACTTCCATTACTTGTCCCATGTTCTGCCAACCTAGCAGTTCGAAAGCACGTAAAAAATGCAAGTAGAAAAATAGGGACCACCTTGGACAGCGTTCTGTGCGCCTTTGGCCATGAGTCATGGCCACATGACCATGGAGATGTCTTCAGACAACGCTGGCTCTTCGGCTTTGAAACGGAGATGAGCACCGCCCCCTAGAGTCAGGAACAACTAATACATATGTGCGAGGGGAACCTTTACCTTTACCTTTTAGAGGTTGACAGAAAGTTTCTTCTCTAAATCCCAGCAGGATTCACGTTACAGGGTTACTAACCCTAACCTAATTATTGGTACTTGTACTTTTGATTCCTTTCCTAAATGCCTGTAATATAAACTTTTATATTTTTATTGATTGCAAATGTAGCATCTCTTTCTTGCCCAGTCATGTCAATTCGTATCCCTTATTAGCATACAGGATATACAGTACTTCTTTATCATTATTTTAATGCTCCATCTTTTAGAAGAAGGTCCAAATTATTTATAATCATTTGATGGCCTCTGAAGGTGATAATTTCTACTAGCTACCTGTGCCCACAAAAGGGCACTGCATTATTTATTTCAAAATGTATATGCCGCACTCACCTTTTCTTGCGAATCTAAAATCTTTGCAAACATTGATGCATAATCACCTCTCAAACAAAACAAAACAGCTAAGAAATCTCCAGAAGTCCTGGTAGAAATAAATACGTTAAACTTCCTCCTAAGCCAATATAGCATCACAGAAAAAGCAGAATAAAGCCATTGCTGTTAAAATTATGTACGCATGGTATATACATGTGTACAATATGTACATGTTCAAATGTAAATGCAAAAGGAGTCCTGTTAAAGATCTCAAGAGCACTGTGCAGATTGTAGGAGAGCAGGTGGTCCTTCAAGTAATCTTCAGATCCCCCCTCCTTATTTTGGCTGAATTGTACATGTTTTAAGAGTTCTTTGGAACAATATGTTCGTCTTTAAGCAAAATAAGGCAAGTTGTTTTACACTCATTTGAAATAAAGGCTGTTTGTCAACCAGCAATTCTTTTTTATGGAGATTAATCTGTTCCTGGAATATTGCCAGCCCAGGATTCTGTTTTCATGTTCCCATTTCCCTTATGATGGCTTGTTTATGCAGGTGTCTGAACATAGGCCTGACCCTAGAAAGTGTGCTTGGGAGTATCCCATGACAGTGGTGGAAAACTTCTGTCTCTGTGTGACTGTCAAGGTCTCTGACACCCAAAACCTGATATTTCGCTTTTTAACTTGTCAAGTATTTCATGTAAGCCACATGCTTCTTAGCAACATTTTTCTGTTTCTAATATAACCACAACAAGGTTGCTATGACCTCTGCTTTTCAAAGAATGATCTGTCATTGGGGTGTTGTTTTTTTCTCAATATTTAATGTGAAATTTTTCTGTAAATAACTTTTTGGTCTCTTGATACAAGGTTTAATAGTCATGAAACCTGAAACTCAGCCTGCGCCTTTTTTTGATTAACATTGACATCAGTAAAAGAGTGATGACTAATGTAACTGGATACAATAGGCATCTGATAACCTTTTCTGCTTTTTTTCCTAATATGTTGAGTCTACAAGGAGAAGAGTGATACTGAGAAACTGAGATCATTTCAATAAATGAAACATTGCACTGGAGTACTAAACTCATATACTTAGTAGTAAACTATATTCAGTCAATTTAATCCTTTAAATTGGGAACCTCTGACTTTTCAGATGTGACTAAACTACATGTCTTAGCATCCTTAATCTTTGTATGATTTGATTTTCACAAAAGTGTGGTACAGATAGTCCTCGACTTAGAACCGCAATCAAACCCAACATTTCTGCTGTTAAACCAGACAGTTGTGAAATCAGTTTTGACCCGCTTTATGACCTTTCTTGCCACAGTTGTTAAGTGAATCACTGCAGTTGTTAAGTTAGTAATAGAGTTGCTAAGCAAATCTGGCTTTCCCATTGACTTTGCTTGTCAGAAGGTTGCAAGAAGTAATCACATGACCCCGGGACACTGCAAGTGTCATAAATATGAGCCAATTGCCAAGCATCTGAATTTTGATCACGTGACATGGGGATGCTGCAGTAGTCATAAGTGTGAAAAATGGTCATAAGTCAGTTTTTCCTGTGCCGTCGTAACTTTAACAATCACTTAAACAGACTGTTATAAGTTGAGGACTATCTGTACTATCTACTCATGGCTTCCTGGTTTATTTTCCTTAGTAAAAACTGCTGTGGGAATTATCTCTCTTTGGTTTCATCAGGAGTGTCATTCCTATCATGATCCTACAACTTGTCCCACCTCGTTATGAAGGCTGTGAATAAAGAGACTAGCCAGATATACCAATATTCCACCTCCAAATTGCACTTCTTTCCAAAAATAAACTGGTGGGTCAGCAAAAAGCTATTGTAGATTAAGGAATAAATATTATTTAAAAAATTAATGAAATTGGGACTTGTTCGGCTATGAATTCTTGTGTGGCAAAATTGGAATCTTTCCACTGTTGCAAGAACATTGTTGTGATTTCTGGTGTATATTTTAAGAACAGTTGCCAGATATAATAATTCATCTCCTGCTCCCCTCCTTTTTAAATTGAATTAGTTTTGGGGAGCTATTCAGTGTTGCTCTGTGTAAGTAAAGTAAGATTCTTGACACAGATTAGTAACAACTGAATTCTTCTTCTGTGTTTTAGAGCTAGTCATGTGTTTGCCCAATATAAATGAACAAAATCTTGGAACTTATCTTCATTTATCAAGGTTCAATTTCCTTCTCATCTCCGATTCACAGTGGGGAATTTTACACCATGCTGTATAGTCTAATTTATGGAAATTGTTTGCAACTTCTGTGCAGTAATTCACTCTGTTGTTGTTCTTGTCACTCTATATATTTGGACAGAGACACTGTATAGCACTGAACTTTATTTGCTGAGATTCCCCTTTCTTAAATTTTTTTTTAATGTCATGCGAATCTCCATGGATAGGGAAACTTCTCTACTGTACCAAATCAGCTTTCTGAGAAAATGATAAGAGTGAGGAGAAGTATGTGTTTTTACAACTGAGTAAAGTTTTTATTCAAGTTTTAGCTAGAAACATAGCCTTCTGAAATGGGATTTAAGCAGGTTATTATGACTGAGAGAGATCACGATAAGTGCTAAATGCAGTAGAAATGATTGACACATCATAGCCCTAGAAAACTTTCTGGTGAACATTGGGATAAAGAACCTGTAAGTAAATTCTGATAGTAGGATCTGAAAAGCTAAAACAATTTTTCTTAAGAAAATAAGCTTTGTGCTTACATTTAGCCTTTTATGGCTACCCAGTGACTGCAAATTATTCATATGATTCACTTTCTGTGTGAAAAGATAATGCATGATTCAAAGCAATGGGGATTTTCAGTGTGTGTATGCTTGATATTTTGCACTAAGGGGACAGGTTTTAAATTATCCACAGGTTCACCAAATGAAGAATTGAAAGCAGGCTTGTCTTCTTACCTAGCTGTTTTAGAGCTGTTGCTTACCTTCAACCATATGATGAAGCATTGCTTAGCTCATCAGTTATCTTTTATATTTAAACTAATTGCAGGTACAACAGATGAAGAGTATGAAGTTCGCCATTCAGTCATTGTCTTGTGATTATTTTGTCTTACCAGGAAAAAGGAACAATAAGATTTGCATAGGGGGTTCTCTATCATGATGTAAATGCAGAGAACCACTTGCGCTAAAAATAGCTTTGGTTCAAAGGTGCATCTGCATTACTCAATCACTGCATGGTCAACATCAAGCAATTACTAACATGCTGAATGGGTTATTATATGTAACCCCATATAATATTTAAATAATAATATAGCACTTCTCCACACTACCTCTAATGCCTTTCAGTAGGATCAACTCATACGTCTCTCTTCTACTAAGTATACAGTAATTAAATATGGCACATTCAAGCAATGTAAGGGCATGAATTAAATCATTCCGTAATTGATGCGGTATAAGCTGAGCACATTGAAGCTGAGTTATACATAGATCTCAGCTGAGCACACGAAAGAATGCTGCACTGTGTATATTTTTCAACAGACACTACGAACATTTAGATGCACCATTCACATGAAATCATTAGAATCCACATTGTATTTAAGAATAAATACAAGTTCCTGACATAAAACATAAAGTAGGAAAATGTCTATATGTTAAAAATGTTTAAGTTCATAAAATGTTCCCTGGGAACAGGGTGTAAAGTTTTATATTGTTGAAGCTGGGGAATCTGTTACATATGGCTACAGTTTCTGGTCAAAAATGTAATGTAATTTACTTACATATCAACCTTCTGGATTAATGAGAAATTGCAAGGAAGGAATGATTTAGGTATAATGATTCTATTTAAAACGAACCATTTAATAACAATTTGATTTATAAAAGGACCTTACCTTTCAAAGTTTAAAACCTCAAGAGAGAAATTGATTCAAGAGGCTAAAAGATTATAATAGAGTGTGGAAAATTTAGGATTTGATTAATTAGAATAAGAGGTGGGGGCTTGGACATTGGAGGTCTTTTAGTCCAACTCCCTGCTCAGGCAGGAAAAACTATACCATATTAGACAAATGGATATCATTTCAGACAAATGGATATCATTTCAGACACATAACCTTTTCCCGTGATAGATTTTTCACCTATATGTATTTAGTAACTGGATGAACATTATTTGGGAGGGTAAGCAAGCATTTGGATTATGGGAGTGACAGGGCGCTCCCATGTGACACCCCTCCTGCGCGAGCTGCACTGGCTCCCGGTGGTCTGCCGGGTGCACTTCAAGGTGTTGGTTACCACCTTTAAAGGGCTCCATGGCTTAGGGCCCGGGTATCTACGAGACTGCCTTCTGCTGCCAATAGCCTCCCACCGGCCAGTACGCTCACACAGAGGGGTGTTCCTCAGGGTGCTGTCGGCTAGACAATGTTGGCTGGCAACCCCCAGGGGGAGAGCCTTCTCTGTGGCAGCACCCGCCCTTTGGAACGACCTACCCCTGGAGATACGTATGATCCCGGACCTTCGGACTTTTCACTGGGCCCTTAAAACTCACTTATTTCATCTAGCCGGGTTGG
>JANHZT010005039.1:85387-96087 GCA_032468215.1 Stegonotus admiraltiensis
GGAGCACTTGTTGATTGTGTGTATTGTGTATATTGTTATATATTATATATTATGATTTATGTATGTAAAAATTTGAATTATTTTTTTTAAAGATAATAATTTGCTTTTTAGAAAAAAAAGGAGTAAATAATTGTTTAATTCTATAGTTAAACATACTCTGAATTCTAGCTCAGGTTTGTATTTTTCTGCTATGATTTCTAGAAATTTTTACTTGGTGTTTTATTTCAGATAAATGGTATTTTCATGGCAAATAATTATAAGGTTACTGTTTAATTTTGAGAAAGATGATATGAAACAATGAAAAGTTGTGCTTTTGCCTTGTGCTGCTGCTAGGGCATTGCTAGGAATGTTTATGGAGAAGTACTTTGCATGCGAAGCAATTCTTCTCATATCATGAGAATTATCAAAAAAACAACAACACCTCAGCTATAGTGGTTAAGATAATGCAACTCACAAGAAATTTTACACATGGATTTTATTCCAGCATAAGTAAAAGCCAAAAATGTCAGTCAACAAAAATGTAAGCAAGGAACTATGTACTATTCAGGAAACATTGTGCTTACTGTACTTCCTTGGAATTAAAAAGGAGATACAAATATAATAACAAAATGTTCAGCATATTTAGCCAATAATCCAAGACTCAATCTAATAAGGGATTGCTATCAGCATATGGGATCCTTTCTCTACCTGCTACTGTCCTTGTTCTCTCCATTTCTAGTCAAAGGATTGGTTGAAACTTCCAAGACCAATATTGGTAAATACAGGGGAACAATAGATGAGATAAGGAATCCATTATGCAAATAGAATTCTGTTCTCAACATGAACATTTCATAGCCAGTTAGTTTCTTGTCTAATATTGAACAAAAGTACAAGTTAATTTCAGCACATTTTTAAAAATTATTTCCTCCCCTATCCCTTATCTTTTAAGATTGAAAACATAGACGTGTGCCTGAATTTCCTGGCTGCCAAAGGAATAAACATACAGGGACTATCTGCAGAAGGTAAGATTACTTTCAAATTGAATTTTATTATTCTATGGAAAATTTTCTATCTGCAAATTTTTATTTGGGATTCAAAATGTGCAGTGATTTTTAACAGGAATAAAATGAAGGAAATAGAAGGATATCTGTCCTAGACTGATTAACACTAACAAATCATAGTAATGATAATAATATACTGTTAGTCATAATAGTTATTAATTACCTTCACTATCAGTGTGTTATATATTAAAAGCAAGCTGTTCATGTCCTAAGGGATTTAAATTTCAACATTCATCACAGGGAAAAGAAGGAGGAAAGATTTAAGTAAACATTGGGAACACTATGTATTCAGGTCATTTCTTCTAAACCTTAGGTTCAAAGCTTCAAGTTTGGATTAGAGAAAGATTTTGAACAGGCATACTGGTCAAATCCAATTTCAGTGTGATAATAAAAAAAAATCTAAAATGCTTTGAAGGTAAATGCAAGAAATTCATTATAGATCTTGAAAGATGAATGTTTAGGGAGAACGGTCACATGATCAGGTCAATACAAATGGCTGATGATTTTGAGAAGGTGACAGTGAAAAATTCTTAGATGGAATATTTCACAATGAAAAGCCAAAAAGGGGTAAATTATTGCATAAGAAAAAATGACTAGAAAGGCATGTAAGAACTATTTGTGGAAAAAAGCAACAGAAATATGTTAAGCAATGGTTTAATTACCTTACTTTTACTCAGACAAGTTTACTCAAAAAACTGATGGACTTTTCAGTAAAGAAACTGAAGCCATTCATAAAAATAGTTGCCTCATGAAATCTTGATCCACTCAGCTCAGTATTATCTTCTATGGGGACCAAGGATAACTATCTGAAGTAGTCTAAGACTTCACAACACAGTGTCTCCCAGCCCCACCTGGGATGCTAAAATTAAAGAGGAATACTGTATTTACACATCTAATTTGTGCTATATCCCTGAGCTATGGCCCATCCATTCTTTCTTTCTGGATAAGGCTGCTGTATATAAACAAGTAGGTTTCTGAACTTATTGGAATGCACATTAATTAGAATAAATTCACTCTGTTCCATCTCCATTCTATTTCTGTCCTTTCATTGTTTTCTTCATTTTATTTGTACCAGGGAAGAGTTACTGCTTCATTCATATTAAAAAAAATACTTTCACATCTGTTGGGATCTAAGATAGGTCTGTTTCTGACAGTTTTAATAATAGCTATAAGTAGGAGGCTAATTTTTTTTTTGTAAATGCAATGCCATTTTGCCTTGATAAAATTAATGGCTGATTACACTGACATGGATAATTTAGGTCAAAAATACATTGTACTTCACAGGTAATGTAATTCACGCTTTGCTTTGCTTTGCTTGGTTGGTTTGGTTCTGCTTAACAAAATACTCTATGTAAAATTTTCTGGCTTTTATCACGTTGTGAGCATCCCTACTTTTATTTTTCCACACTTGCTTTGTATGCTCAAAAGGTGATTGGTCTGGCATTTGCATGTTTATCTCAGTTCTAAGGTGAACTTTTACTTTCACTTGCCATTATATTTGTAAGCGGAAACACATTTAAAAGAAAATCTTTCAAATAAACGGCAGTTAAATCTTCCACTGTGTGTTCTATCTCACATCTCTCTCACTAATCTCAGATGGAAATCAAGGTGAGACTATTTTTTCTTGGTTATTTATCTGAGAGGCAGGTTGCATGAGCTGTGGGTCTCTCCTCAAACCATGCAGTTTTTCTTTCCAGACTACGTAGCGCAGTTACCTTGACAACAAAAGCAGCCGCCCTACTATTGAGTTCACACAGCTCCTTGAGCCCGAGTGAATTTGAGAGTATGTTTGTATCTGTCAGCTGCCAGAACACTTACGAAGAAGATTCACAACCCAGAAAAGTCCTCCCAGCTGACAGATTTTCTTTTTTCAGTTGTGGCACCCAGTTTGTAGCCTGCCAACAGAATTCTTTGGCTCAGAATATTAACTCTTTGATTACTGGAGAAATCCCAGTGAGATAATTATACTGTTTTTCTAGCTGTCTTCCATTCTTTGGTTGATTGTAAGGAGAGATATTGTATTTATGCATGAAGGTGAAATATTAAATGAGCAGACATGGCAGATAGCACTGGATTCTCAAATTTATATTCAAATTAGCCTAGAATGACCAGATACAGGTTTCTGTGTTTCTCTGTATTAGGTTATGAGGTTCATCATTTTTGAGAATGATCAAGTACTTCCAGTAAAGCCTGATTAATACTTCTCTGTATTATTCTCAGAATCTAATGACTCACAGTTGATTGGCTTGTAGGAAAAAAATTTTTTGTTTGGGGTTAAATGTAAAATGGCACAAATGTTCTTGCAGAGATTTTTGAACAAAGCCTACACAGTTTATACGTACAAGTGCTCCATCTCCTTGTCTGTTTTCTGTGTTGTCTTCCTTTTTTCTCATTAGAGAGCTGAATAATTTCACCTCTCAAAGAGAAAACAAATATTAAAATGTAATAATGGGGCAAAGGAAATCGAAGCAACCAAAGGAACTTCACAGCGTGGAAATTTCCAAACTCCAGACCAAAAAGAAACTCTGTGCCTTAAAAACCGTGACATCTGGCAGTATTTTGTTTTAAGCTTTAAAAAAAAACAAAAAAACCTCAAACTCTTTTTTGTGGTTGGAATGGAAATGACTAGTTATACACTCACAGGATTGAAGCTTGGAGTCTGTGTACTTAAACAGCCCTAAAAGGGAGAAGGAGGTAGTAAGAGGAAGTAATTCAGACCAAGCTTGATGAGCCCTCTGTGTACAAAGTCCAATTGCAAGATGCCAGGTGAATTACCTCAGTCTATCTCCTGAGATAAGAAGAAATACATTTGGAGAGTTCATTGGAAGCACCATTTATGCCTTATTTTGGAAGCACTGGAACTTCCAAAGCAGTGGTAGGATTCAACCAGTTTGCACCAGTTTGTTAACTTTCTGAGCAGTTTGGCAAACTGGTTGTTGGAAGAAATCATTAGGGCAGAGAACCGGTTGTTAAATTACTTGAACCCCACCACTGATTGGAACCAACACATAACAAAGTCTAGTGATGGTTTGCTTTCCCCATTTTGGGATATCCGGTTTACTAATATCTCTGAAGAATCAAGTTACTGAGGCTTTTAATTGCATTTGTTCTTAATGGCATTTTCCTGTACAGTCAAGTCCCAGACTATTAGAGGTTTACATGACCCCTCTCACATGTTGAAAGTTTCTGTGAAAAGGTCACACTGGCTGACCCACTCCTGCTGCCAAGACACACCAAGCCTTGCCAATTGCCAGTTCCATGTTTGCATGAAATAAATACAATGTGTGCAAAGATGAGAGACAATGTCTTGATACTCACATTTATTTGGTTTCTGTATATGCGGGCATCTTAATTCTGCAGCTTTCCTAGATGTAGTTTTAGTAGGCCAGGGCATTTGTTCTCCAGAATATTCTGTAAATTAGGAACAACAAATAATCCAAACCAAACTGTCAAAACAAACAAACAAACAAAAAAAGGGGTGGGGCAAGAATTTGAATGGCGCTTTTTTCTTACCAGAATATTTTGTCACATATTTCCTTAACTTTTTCATTGAATACACAATTATTTGCCCTGGCCCTGAACTGAAGTTATCTGGAGGACCATGGCCACGAGAAGCAATTTATATTTCCCTCTGTCTAAAAAGGGGAAAAAATATTAATTTTTTTGGAGGATTCTTTTGTTTCTGCAAGGATTCTCTAATTTTATTTTGATCAATTGGATCTTCAAAGAGCCTGAGCCGAGCAAAGAAAGTTGAAATTTAGCAAAACATTTGTTCCACTGGGTCATTGTGCAATTTCGTGATATAAATACTTCTTTTTAAATTGCCTTTCAGAGATCAGGAATGGGAATTTAAAGGCCATCCTGGGCCTTTTCTTTAGCCTATCGCGTTATAAGCAGCAGCAACAGCAGTCCCCAAAGCAACATTCAGAGCACTCTCCATCCCAGCAACCACCCACCTCATCCCAGCAAGCAAGCTCTCCGTCCCCCAGCCAGGTGGGACTAACTGACCAGCAGTTACAACCACAACCACTGGTGCCAGCTTCGCCTCAGACTCAGTGCCAATATCCCCAGCAAGCAGCACAGCTTCAGTTAAAAGCACAACCAGAAATGCAGTCCAGGTGAGTGGGCTTTTTCATCCCCCCTCCACCCCCAACCATTGCTTTTCCAAATGTCAGGAGTTTCACAGCAAGTTATTTCAATATATTTGTACCTATAGCAGATGCACCTTGTAAGAAAGACAGGGATCAGGCATTTTTTTTCAAGCTGTCTTATGAGATCATATACAGGTGATCTTAAGAACAATCATTGGGACCAGACCTTCCATTGCTAAATGGTGCAGTTGTAAAGCAGAATGTCACATGACTGTGTTGCTTAGCAACAGCAGTTCTAGTTACTATCATTAAGTGAGGACTGTGAGGATTCTTAAGCAAACCTCACATGACTGTAATGTCCAACTTCCTGTCGGCTTCCCCCTATGGGAAGTTGGCAGGGAAGGTCGCAAATCATTATCATGTGACCTTGAGATGCTATGACCATTGGAAAACAAAGCCAGTTCTGAAGGGCCTGGATTGCTATCATGTGACTGTGGAGATGTGGCAGTGGTCAGAACTTCAAGGCCCAGATATAAGTAGCACTTGTTCAGCATTGTCATAAATTTGAATATTAGCCAAACAAGTGGTTGTTGAATGACGATCACCTGTAATTGCTAATACATCTTTCCAGGCTGATAAGAAATCTTAAAAGGGTGATGAAAAATCTCAGCATGAGATTGCACAAGTATTCTTTCTTATTATATGAGATTTATGAGGTGTCACTCAAAGTTCCATGACTTAGGGCAATCTTGTAAGTTTTCAGCCATTGTTGCCATTTTCACTTTGTTCTTTTATTTTTTTTAAGGTTGTGTAACATTCTATTTTAAAAATAATAATTCTGTGTATTTCAAACACTCTGAAGGAGCATTTGGTGCCATTGTGCTCATGGACACTGTAAATAATAACTGGGTGTCTGACCCTGGTAGTCGGTTTGAAAACCAGATCAATTTTGTAAGGTGACAAAGCAAAAGAATATATACTAGATCCATTGTTCAGCTTTTCAACAATTGAGCAGGAGTGGGGAGAACTGCATTTCAGGCCTGCAGGATGTTGGCACTCTGAACAGCTGATCATGCAATTACTGTTTTGCAACCGGACTCCATTTGTGCAGTCTTAGCAATTGGATTGTAGGGGAAGGACCTGTATGCAGAAAAGCCACATAGGCTTGGGATTCCAGTCATGGGACTAGGTGCAGAAATTGCTTTCCAGAAATATGTATTCCTTAATTGGGCTGGAATGAGTGTATGCAAAATCCAATATGGTTGTGGCTACTGACAAGAGAATTCCTTCTTTAATTCTTTACACAACTGCGTATGCTTTATTCTACTGTCATTACAGTCAGGTAATTGGATCTTCCAGTGCCTGGAGATGATTGGATTTCCCAATGTTGTGTTTCATGCTTTAAAGCAGTTGCCAGGATAGAAGGAAGAATGCTAGCCCCATGCTGATTCCTCATTGAAAGCTCTTCCCCTATAAACAACTATTAGTTTTTTCAGGAAACAAAGAAACATACAACATGGGGATACCTGACTGTTTAACTGCAAAGCAGTGGTGACTCTTAAAAGAACAGGATCCCAATGCTTTTGTACTTCTAATAAAGTGGCTGGGGCCAGTCTCTTTAAATGTACCTCCCTCTGAAACATTCAACGTATCATTTCATATAAGAAAAAAGCTTACTTGCCTACAAGAAATATAGTTACCATTATTTTCAGCATAGCATAGCACAATACCTATCTTTGTCAATAACAAAATGAACCTGGACGGGTGGGGGGGAGAGGGAGGGAGAGAGAGGGGGGGAAGGGAGGGAAGGAGAGAGAGAGAGAGGGAGGGAGAGGGAGAGAGAGAGAGAGAGAGAGAAAGAATGAGGATCATACACGTTGAATTTTACCACTGCTTTTTTTACTTTTTACATGATGAGGTTTCCCTCAATTCGTTTTCATGAAGCTTTCTTTGGCAGGCACCCTCATGTGGTGAAATTTGGTATTTATTACAATAATTAAAAAAATAATTCTCTGATCAGCACCAAAATGTACTCAGTTATATGGAACCTGCCTCATCATATCATCCTGTGGGGCGGGCTACCATTTATTTTTACAATGTAAATTCACTTGTGACGTTTTGCAAAAAAAAAAAAATAGATTGTGATATAAATGTGCAGGCTCAAACTCTTCTATCATTGCTTTGGTACATAGAAGGCCTTTTTTTTTTTTAGTAAAGTATCATGTCTAGACATTTGACTGGGATGAGCAACATTATTTTCTCCTTTGAAAACATCTGGATAAATGATTTTTCCATATCTTTTAGCTCAGAGGCTTTCTATATTAATATTTCTTCTTTACTCACTTGCATCTTCCAATATTTTTTTTTCCTTTCTTGTTGTACAGTGCATCACCCAGGGACTCATCTCAAAGCAAAATCATCCGATTCACTCTCGGTCAGAAAAAGAATTCTAGGTTAGCGTTTCTTCCTCTAATGTAAAGCATGGATAACCCCATTTGCAACAATTCCAGTCTGCATGTTTCAGGCCTCACCAATGCTTACCTGTTGATTTTAAACCAAATATAATGAATAATCTGAGAGAACTCCTTTTGATTAGCTGACTGATTAGTGTCCTACTTAGCCTCTTGCTATTTCCTCTAAATAAAAGCATTCTAGTAGCTGTTTGGTTTCTATTGATCTTTATATCAGAATATATGTTATAATAATGAATGTGATATACCCAGATTTATTACTACTGTAGCTTGAAGTTGGGTAGCTCTCACTGAGTAGTGCTAAAATGTGAGATAAAACTATGCAGAGAATCATAGGGTTGAGAGGGACCTCAGAGGTTTTCTAGTACATAATAGTAATGCAGCAGTCTATGTCAAATCTGAATCATATTTTTGCATTTATTAAAATGCAATAGGGCACATTATTAGCACCAGTCCCAACATAACATGCCTATTTGGGATCTTCTTCGATCTGGGCACCTGAACTGCCAAGGCACAATGCATGCATTGCTGCCATGCTCTCAGGTCCAGGGGATCCAAAACACATAGAAGTTTTTATGTATGAGCAGCTCCTCCCACACAGCTAGATGTTTACATTTCAATTGCTTTCACAAAAGCACAAATATATGGAGGCAATGTGGAAGTCATATCATGCCTTCTGTATAACATCTAGCCATGATGGTGGTTAGAGTACAGTATTGCAGGTTGTGCTCACTGCCAGGAGTTCGAATCCTGACCTGCTCAAGGTTGACTCAGCCTTCCATCCCTCCAAGGTCAGTAAAACAACGACCCAGATTGTCGGGGTCAATATGCTGACTCTGTAAATTGGTCTGAGAGTATTTTAAAGAACTATGGGATGGTATATAAGTCTAGGTGCTATTGCTATTGCTATCTATGCCTAAAGGGTCTTAAATGACAAAGTAAATGCTGTCAATTTTCCATAGTGGAAAAAGAAAGAAAATTGTTAATCACGTCCTTTCCCCTGTTTTAACTTTCTTTCTAATTACTCTTTATTGCTGATGCATTTAAAGTCCTAATAGTTTCCTCAACACTAACAAATAGCAGTGAGGATATCTCCTATGTCAAGTGATGGAATGCAGTGGCATACATGCCATCTTTTTTCTGGATGTCTTATAATAGCAAACGTCTAATCTGCCTGGGAATGAGTAATAAGGTTTTCAGTCCATTCATTTTTCTCTGATCTTTAGAAATGCCTATGTTATTTATCACAGATTAAAGTTCTTGTGACAAATTTTAATATAAATGCCCCATAAATCTGTATTTTGGAATGCACCATTATGCTATGCCTTTTTGTCCACAAACTGCAAGATATTACTTCTGTGCTGTAATTTATCTGCCTCCTTCCCAGCTACCTAATTCACTCTTTGGTGCAGAAAATGGCTAGATTTTTACAATAAAACATCCATTCCATAACTCTTGCTTCACCGCCATTACATTTCTCTAGTCTGTAAGTTCAGAATATCTTCTTCAATCAGATAGATAGATAGATAGATAGATAGATAGATAGATAGATAGATAGATAGATAGATAGATAGATAGAAACAAACAAACAAACAAACTGAAATGGAGCCCCACAGCAAGAAGAAATCTTTAGGAGATATTTTGAATCAAACTGGACAATGCTTCTACCTGTACATAGTAAATCTGTCTTTTGAAATTGTCCATGTTTGGGTTCTTGAGAAGGAATGACTTTATGTAGTTTTATTCCGTTTCATATGGTTAGAAGCAAATATGGGAGAAGTGTTCTCAGCTACCAAGCAAACCTAATGGGCAGATATGGATTGATATAAGTTCTGTATTAAATCCGTTCTCTCCAACGTTAGCTCTGCATGAATGCCCTCGCTCTAGTCAATGCCAGCCCCACCAAAGCATGCAAAGTGGGAAAAAAATATTCTTTTTTGTTCCTTTCCTTCTAAGTCTGTTCTGACTCCACCCTTAAAGTTTTTATGGGGGTCTACTCCTTTATCTAAAGCTGTTTATGTGTGCATTTGTGATGACTGCCACGTACAATTCTCTAATGGTTGTCTTAATTTGCTTATCTTGGCTTCTTCTTCTTCAGAAGCATCTGAAAACAGAAGAACTCATCTTTAGAAAAAGCAAATCTCGTATTCTGTTTCAGTATCCAAAGAAGTAGAGAGCTAAAGATGTTGATTTGTGTTTGAACATGTTATTAATAAGCTTTGAAAGCATGTGCATGGATCTGCTAAGGCTGACATGTCTTCTTGCCTCCCTTTTCTCTCCTTTCCACTTCCTGGTCACTGTCTAGAAACTGTTGAGAAGGAAATTTTGTCAACATTTCTTTTTTAGAGTCATAAAAATGCTACTGGAGTAACAAAGGTTTGTAATGTGCTAATCAGAGGGGATTATGGTTATTTCTCAAGAGCATTGCATTCTGTACTCAGTAAGAAAAATGAAATTAGCTATTATGATAACTGAAAACACTGATACATCGAAGTGCTTTCTGGTTAAAAAGGTGTTGACTGCTGAAAACTTCTGTGCTGCACACACATGGTTGCCAAATGAAGATGAGGTTCTATATAACTTGATATAAAATATGAACATTAAGCACGCAAACATTAAGACATCAGCCGCAAATAGACATATTTGGAAATCAGTTCCACTGACATGAGTGGGGCTTGTACCAAAGCAAAACTGCTAAGGATTATGCTGCCTATTTTCAGTGAAGAGCACTGAATATTAACTCTTGAAGCTGGTCTTTGAGACAAGAATGTCTGTCTGTCTGTCTATTATCAATCATCTATCTATCTATCTATCTATCATCATGGCTTAGAACCCGGGTACTTACGAGACCGCCTTCTGCCTCCCATTGACCAGTACGCTCCCACAGAGAGGGTCTCCTCAGGGTGCCTTCAGTTAGACAGTGTCAACTGGTGACACCCAGGGGGAGAGCATTCTCTGTGGGGGCACCTGCCCTCTGGAATGAGCTCCCCTCAGAGATTCGTAGAATCCCCGACCTTCGTGCCTTCCGCCGTGCCCTGAAAACATTTTTATTCCATCAGGCAGGGCTGGCCTAGATATTATTTTAATGGGGTATTGTG
>JANHZT010005040.1:27287-42196 GCA_032468215.1 Stegonotus admiraltiensis
ATATTGTTATTTTAGTTGGCTGTTCACCGCCCTGAGTCCTTCGGGAGAGAGGGCGGTATATAAGTTTGATTAATAAAATAAAATAAATAGTGTACAGTTTCTGGTGTGTACACATACAGATGTGTCACATGCACAGATTTAAACATGTAAGTGGGTGAAGAAGTCTTAGGAAGAGGCTTGCAAGCTTAGCTAGTATGTGTAGTCTTATGTTGACAGAATGGTAAAAGTATATACTTTTTAAATCTATTTTGCTTTTGGAGGAGTTCCCATATTAAATCTTAAATTCAAGTTTGTCTTACTGCAGTTTCAGAAGCTCTATCCTTATGAACTGGTTTCTCATCCAAAATATTGTGGCTCATTCTGATTTGAATATAGTCCTGTTAATAAATGAACACATTTCTCCTCCTTTTCTTTTTATTCATCAGCATGTTAAAAATGCTGAAAGTTTTTCATGTTTTAGGCATAATTGTCATGAATTTGCCATCATGAGATCTCTAGAGCAACATATCAGGATTAGAGCCATGTTTTGTTCATATACGACACGTTAATCCATCCCTCTTTGGATAAAATACAGGATTTTTTTTCTAAATTACTGTGCTCTGCCTTGGAATCCAAGCCTCATCCTGATAAACAGCAGAATCCTATGTCCATATGTTTTTGTTCAAGACTGTGCGTATGAGGTTCTTCAATTGCATTAATTTCTTAAGTGGTTACAGTAACATTAGTATTTAATTCTATGTCACGATGCTATCCATTTTTGCAGTTTCAGAACCCTGGCCTACTGCACTACTGCCAATGCAATTTTTACTCCAGCCCAAGCAGAACAGTATCCCTGTTAGCACTTAGCAATAGCAATAGCACATAGATTTATATACTGCTCCATAGTGCTTTACAGCACTCTCTAAGCAGTTTTAAAAAGTCAGTGTATTGCCCCCAGCAATCTGGGTCCTCATTTTACCAACGCCAGAAGGATGGAAGGCTGAGTCAACCTTGAACTGGTCATGATCCAACCGCTGGCAGTCTGTAGAATTAGCCTGCAATACTGCATTCTAACCACTGTGCCACCATGGCTCATAACCAGCCCCCTCTTCTCACTCAGCCTCAATGTGAGCGTAAGATTTTTTTCCTTCCAGATATTGGATACTGGTTTGCCTTTGAATGAGAGTAAAAAAGCAGCAGTTCTGAGCAATGCTCAGTGGCTTTGGTTGAGCAAAGAGGTGGGTGAATAGCAATGCTGGGTTGGTGGGCTAATAAGGATGTTTAGATGCCATATAAATGTGAGTCAGTTAAGTACAAATGTTCATCTGAAAGTAACCTAGATTGAAACTAATGTACAGGAGGTTATTGTGCATGTCATAACTAAAGGATAAAAATAAGATCTAATCAAATAAAAAAAATACTTTGGAAAATCAGGCTCCAGGCATCGAAATAATGAGAACATCACTAGAAAAAAGTGCATTAATACAAATATACTGTGGGATTCAACATGATTCTAAAATGTAATGTTCAAAATAGTATATGGTTTTAAATAACAAGTCTACAAAAGGCAAATCTAATCCCTTCAACATGCAGAGGCAAAAAAAATAATGATTCAGCAAATATGTGATGGATTATCCAATACCATTTGAAAGGAAAACATTGTTTTCAATTCAGAGTTGTGCTGTGTATTCATAAGAACCATGTTTCAGAACAGGAATCAAGAATCAAGATTTCAATATCTGATTGCTACCCAAATAAACCAAAAGTATCATAGTTAAGTAGGATGCAGAGGAAAGGAAACATTAAAGTATATTAATGTGAAGTGCTTACAGCATTTTGGAAGTTCTAATTGCATGTGGTATGCCACCAGTGCTACTAGGTTTTATAAATTAAGATCTGGAATCCTATGCAAATCAGCCTGTGCTACAGATCCAGTATTCATTATTCCAACGCCATATAACTTCTTTGTAACCCAAGGAAGTTAAATTGAAAGAGAGAGCCATAAGGGCATTAATTTTGTTGTCAGTGGCCTCTTCCATATGGATTTGAAGCTATTGACCATGGTATCTTGCAAAGCATTATTTTAAAAAAAAGTCAAGATGGCAGCCGTGACAGTGTCATCCAAGCTCTACCCATTTTAATGTATGTCAGGTGCAGCTTTGATCACACAGTTATGACCATTATCTTTTCTCTTTTGACTGTAACCTGCAGACATCCCTGTTAAAAGGGGTTACTTTAGCTGAAAACATAATAGCTTTGAGTATATTTGTCCATATTCTCATCTCTACTTTTACCAGACCAACTTTCAAGGGAACATTTGTAACATGCAATAAGTCCTAGAGGGCTGAGTGTAGAAACTTGGATTAAACTCTTTATAATGGCTTGCAGTCAGAAAAAGGACCTGATTGAGCACCATAAAGCATCTGTGATAATGTCTTTGCTTAAATTAAGAGAACAGAGATGCAATTATTGCTTTTAGTAATCTTCCAATCCTCCACATGTGGCTGTTCAGTAAAAGATTTATGACACAGAAGCACTAAAGGGGGGTCACTTATAAATTAAAGAGTAACCTCCAGATTAGTTACAAAAGAAGGCAAACTACCCAGAGCAATAATATAATCAATAGCACATTTTGTGGCCAGTCCAGAAAGTGCATTTTACTGGATTCTCATTTTCAATAGGATCATTTAAAATATACGGATTAAGCAAATTTAGTTACTTAATTTGATTTCTTATCCTTTGAAAGTCTGCTCAAAGAAAGAATGTCAAGGGCAAATGGACAGTCCTAGTGTTCTAGTAAATACGGAATCATCTATGTAAGTCTGAAAATTTAAATCTATGTGTACCATTATGAAGACTTTTGGAAAAGCAGCGGAGAGATCTGATAAATAACCACTACTAGATCCTGCATGTAACTGTGGACTGCCTTCCAAGCCTTGCATTTACTGTTGCAGAGACAAAAACTCCAGGATCCTTTGGATCTACTCTTCCCCCCCTTAATCTTCCCAAGAAATTGAGTTGAAGCTGTTTACTGGTGATTCACTGGTGATTCACTGGTGATTCACTGGTGAACAAGACTTCTTGATCCAGTATGCAGTGCGGCAAGTCATGAGATTGGGTTATTTTAGGTCAAGGGTTATAATAGGGTTGCATTGTGTGCTACTGAGATTCCAATATGAACCTCAAAAAAATATTAGGCAATCTTTGCAACTGTGGCTCCAGCTCCTTCAAAATTGCAAATAGAGTATTCATACTCTGTAGTTCTGGTGTTAGGGTGGTTTCTATAACTTCTTGCATATGTCTATTGTAGATAGAGTACCTTACATTGGATCATACATTGTACTTACCTTCCAATCTTCTGTGAAGTATCTTCCCCCTATAACAACAGTTGTTGTTATAAAAGCACCCCAAATATGTTGCGTAAGCAATCTAGTTAATTATTGGCAGTTGTCTCTGGAATTTCTGTCACTAAGTGATCCAGATGTAAAGCATGACAATTGAATACCACGTGGCAATGGAAATTTCAGCACTTCTGGTCCCTGTTGTTACATGAATCACCAGGGGTTGTAAGCAAAGACATTTTGTGGTCACCATTTGCAACCTCCTGAAGCCATCCCCATTGATGTTTGCTTCAAATTTATTGGAACTAGATATTCGAATGATTCCATAGAGGCAGCTTCCCTCTAATGTCTTCTGAGGAATTATGCTTAATTAGATCTTACATTGAGATTTCCTTCCTTCCCCCCTCCCTCCCTCCTTCCTTTCTTTCCTTCTTTAGAATGGAATTTATGTAAGCCAGATGGGAATATAAAAAATGCTGCCCACCTCACTGACCTGTGCTCTGGCTGCTGCAGGGTTCAGATCAGTTTTCAGATCATTCTCTGGCTTGACCCTCACCAATTGATCCTGTGGATCTAAACTGTGGCTGTCCTAAACTTCTATGATAGCTGGAAAATCCCCATGCAATACTACGAGCAATCCTGTGCTCACTTTTCTGTGAATCCAACTCATCATACGCATTTTAGCATCCTCTTTCTGCTATTTCTGATAAAAGAACATTTTATGGCAAAGGGGATTTTTTTTGGGGTGCTATCAATAAATGAAATCTGCTAAAGAGTAACTTTATGTCGGAAGGGCAAATGGCAGATTTATAAAGGTAAACCATTAGTTCGATACTATCCTTATAATGCTTATAATTACCATCAACTCCATTAACGTCAGTTAACTTAACAATTGTCTCTCTTCCTTTCCCTGTGCAGATTCAAGTTTAAAACAAAACGTAAACATAAATGCAGTATCTTAGAAGATATAATTAACAATATTACAGTAAAGTGGAAACATGTTGCTGTTTATTGTACCTATGAACTTCTGACCTCATATATACTTCATTAGAGATAGATTGACTAAGCATTCTATTGGATATAAAACTTCAAGTCTTAGAAATGTACTATGATTAAAATGGAAATGTGAATTTTAATTATGATCATTATTTAAATTTTCAAGTATGTTGCTTTTCTATGTTTATTGTTTTCTCTCTCTGGCTTCCTTTTGATTTATCATATTTTTTTGCGAGCAGACCTGAATGGGTAAGATCACTTTCATCCTCTCTTTCCAAGCATTTTTAAAACAGCACATTGTTGTCATAGTGATACTATAATATCATGAGAATGAGAACAAGTCTTTATTAAAGATGAAGTAGAAATGTTCTCAGTTGTATTTAAATGCAAACCCAAACAGAATTACTGATAATATAACTTATGAATGATTAATGGTAAGTGGATATTTGATTAAATGTTGTTTTTTTTTCTTCTAGTGAAAAAATTATTCTCTAGATATTATGGCATAAAACCTTATCTTTATGTGATAACAAATTCAATAGTTTTCAGTTCAGAAATATACATAATTTGTAAGAAAACTCAAGGGCTCCTTTTGTAAAATCTTTACAAATCTTTACAGTCAAACCTGAAAAATGGATGATTAGTCCTTCTGGAAAAAAAGAGATTCAGACTGTTTCTGAGAACTTGTCCTAATGAATTCACAAATCAGTGAGTGCTAGAGTTTTGCGTTATTCATTTTCCAAGATTCTGCATATTAACTCCTTTCCTTTGTAACAATAAATCTAACTAATTAGAGTCATAGTCAGCCTTTCTTTTGGGTTATATTTTACTTCTAGAGGCTTAACAAATACCAAGAATTTTAAATGAGCCAGAATAAAAATTAGTTCCTATTGGATAACTGTAATCCCAATGGTTAGGATCCAGAGAGCTCTTGTGGATGGACATCCATGTCTTTGAGCATGCTGAATTTTTTTTTTTTTTGCACCAGAAAACATTCACAAGGTTTCCCTGGATATTGAGAGTAGTGTTGTTACAAACCTCCTGTAAACTGAAAAGGAGTCCTTGAACAGTTACTTATTTTGGTTACATTTGTAACCAAAATATGTAAATTACATTTCATTTCCATATAGTATTTTTCAATTACTATTTTGCATTATAACTATAATTGGAAATTGTGCAGGGAGAAACTGAGTGATATATGCATAGTTCCAATCTTGTTAGTGTTCTCAGAAAAACAAAATTCTAGAAATATCCAAAGCACTGGCATTTTGGTCTATATTTTTTATTTTATCATTTTGAATAAACCAATAAACCTTATGAAATCATTACTAGGGTTGGACAAACCCTTCATAAAACCCTTTGTACAAACTCCTGTATATTCTAAAGCAGGGGTGTCAAACTCATGGTCCGGGGGCCAGATTCAGACCGTGGGGTGTTTATATATGGTCTGTGGGTCTGCCCTGGAAACAGTGAAGGACTGTGGGCTGCAGGGGACCCTCCCAAATTCTGTTTTTACTGGCAGAGGGTTGCAGAAGGCCATTGCAGCTGAAAATGGATCATGGCCAGCTCAACATCATTCGTGCCAAGTGCTCTGCCAGTGAAAATGGACTCCCAAAATGGGTCACCCATCATGACCATGCCCTCCCTGGCCCTCCGAGGTGAAACACAACCTGATGTGGCCTTCATTGAAATAGAATTTGACACCCCTGTTCTAAAGGATCTTTTTGAAGAATTTGTATAGTCCTAGTTATTACGTTTTCACTGTTTTCTATTTCTTATTTTCTTAATATGATATGGGAAAGGAACTATAAAACACACATGAAAGATTGGTACATGGCCGTGATGGCGAACCTATGGCACGCGTGCCACAGGCGGCATGTGGAGTCATGTTGCCTGGCATGCCAGCTCAGCTCTGGTGCTGACCAGCTGATTTTCAGGCCTTCTGGGCCCACCAGAAGTAGGGAAACAGGCTGTTTCCTGCCTCCAGAGGGCCTGGGGTGTATGGAAGGCCCGTTTTTCTCTCACCTGGCTCCAGATCCTCTCTTTGCATCTGGGGATGGTGAAAACAGCCTTCCTCCTCCCCTCGGAGGCCCTCTCTGGGAGTCTCTGGAGGCTGGGGACAGCAAAAAAGTCATTTCCTGTACAACTGGAAGTTGGGAAATGGGCCATTTCGGGCCTCCGGAGGGCCTCTGAGTGGGTGGGGAAGGCTGTTTTCACCCTTCCCAGATGCATAGAGAGGATCTGGAGCCAGGTGAGAAAGAAAAACAGGCCTACCGAGCCATCGCATGCCAGGAGTGGGAGGGGGGAGGGCGCACATGCGCAGGGGTGGGGCGTATAGAATTATTGGTGTGGGCACCCACATGTGCAAACCTCCCCTGCCCACCCCTTCCTGGCACACAATGGCAAAAAGGTTAGCCATTACTGGTATATGGGATTTTTTTCATGGGGATGTTAGAGGTAGAGCAAATTCTATACTATCTGTTTTGGTATGAAATATTTATAGAAATACATGAATATCCTTAAATTTTCCTCCCTTTGGCTTTATTGAATCTGTTTTTGAACACAAATAAAAACATAAAAATTTAATAGCACTTTTATTAACTCCTGCTACAGCTATTATCTCTAGATTTTGGAAGTTATTAGAAGGTATTTAAATAGAAAGTTGGTATAATAAACTAAAGAAAATTTATGTGTTAGAAACACTGACTTGTAAATTACATGGAAGAAAGCAGAGATCCCAATTCTATTTACATCAATTTGTAATATGGAAGAACATAATAAAAATGTCAAAAATATATTTAAAAGTCTAAAAAATATAATCTAACCCAAGACCTTTTCTTGCTCTAGTATTGTTGCAGTAGATTTATATTGATTGTATGCCTCTATCTTGATTTGGCTGTCTCTTCTGTTCTTGGCTACTTTGACCTTCTGGTGGACTACAGTAAGCTATCTTGTGATATTATCTGGATGTGTGCCCAGAACCTTTCAGCCTTTTGAGGGGGGTATATTTTGAGGGGGATTTAGAGGTAAATGAGGTTGCAAGTGGCCTTTGGGAGCCAAATCACTTCAATTCCCCTATTAATTACTCCCCCCCCCCCAATACCCTGACTTTATCCACTTAAATTTGATGGCAAAATGGCGGTGGTGGTGGTTAGGGTCAGAAGTGATTTTTCATGAGGTCTCGTCATCTTATCATTATCACTTGTTTTCGAGGAGAAAAACAAATATATTTTTAAAAATGAAATGTTTTCTACTAAATTTAGTGTTTTGATCTTGGATTGATATGCAAATGGGGGTCTTCCTGTGCCTCTAGTGCCAGATACTGTCCATTCTGATCTGTGGGTCTTTGTAATTAGTTAATTCTTCTTCACAATTTTATATATGGGGATATGTCCTGTTAAAACATCGCTGTTTGAGGTGAAATTATTTCTCTGTATGAAAATAAAAAAGCCAGTTCATAAAGTATCTATTTACCAACTGATACTTTATTTTCCTATAAAGTCTCAAGTATCACTTTTGGACAGTCTTTTCTTAAAATTCAGTCATTTTTCACTAGCCTTCAATCAGGTAGCATTGGACAAAGGCCGGCTAGTACCCTGTCGATATTTGGGGTTTACTTTGACTTTTACACTCCAACATATGTAGAATACATTATGCTGCCTAACCATGCATTATAATATGTTATAGAGTGGTTCTCAACCTGTGGTGCACAGACCTGTGGGGACCACAATGTCACAGAGGGCCCGTTAAGGCTTGGAGAAATGTTATTTAAATCGTGGGGGTCCGTGGCCATGGTCCATGGCCACAAAAGGTATTTAAAGGGGGTCCATGGTGAAGCAAAGGTTGAGAGCCACTGCTTTATAGAGCTAGCAATAATAATTAATTATCCTAACTATAAGCTGTAGTTTTTAAGTTATAACAGGACAGTATTTATGGTTTGCTTAGGCATGCAAAATATATGCTTAATTTTCTGTTGTCAGTTGAGTGGCCTATTATTTTTTCCCCATTTCTACAGTGTTACAGTTAATATATAGGTTAATGCAGGCAGATGGCTAAAAGATAGAGGGATTTCGATACAAACATAGATACCCAGTTTATAATTGGGCATGCACACATAACAGAATAGCAAAGACAAAAACACTGAGGAATCAAAGGCAATGGTTTATGTGAAAATTACATACAAATAAATATCTGTGAACATTAGTATAAAAGCAGGGAGAGCTATAATTACTAATCATACTTGAATATTCTGCCTTTTACAGATGTCTATCAAAAGTTATGTACTAAAATAATTGTAGTGTAGGCTTTCTCATAATTACTGTTGTTCATTTCAGCATGTTGTGCAAAAAAGGAACAAAGAAAAGAATCTTGCAGACAGCAGCTGCAAATCTCTAAGGAACAAGCAAAAAGATAGCAGAAGGATGATAGTCATCCATCATGCCTGACAATTTCACAGCCTAGAATAACTTGACAGGGACCCAGAACAAAATGTTATTGAGAATTGAATGCTGCTAAAGCTGAGTGAACTGACTTGCAGATGACAAAGTGGGTCCTGCTTAACATGTCTGATCACGTTCTTGTATGTTTTGTTTCTGTATCCGTTCCACTGCTGGACTTGTTACAATGTCTTCGTTACTTTATGCCAATGCCATAATTCTATGTATTTCAGAAATTATTTATTTCTAGTTGCTTGAAGAATGCTTAGCTGATTAATCGGGTTCCTTTCACCAATTAAACATTCCATTTAATTTATATAAATGTGCATATTAACACAATTTTCCATTGATTATTAGAATAATCAGCTAATCTTAATTTTCTTTTTATTTTTTAATGTAATAATTAATTGATGCAGTCTTTTAAAAAGTGTGGTATTCAGTCACAATCCCACTTATTCAGATTGGTTCAATAATGTAATTGACAAAACTTATAAGTATGCATTTTTTTCCTTTTTCTTGCAAGGACAAGTTTAGCTGTTAATGCACAATGACATACAGTATCTGATTTCAGTTCTAATGTGATTACCTATGTGATTACTCATTAATAAATATTTTTAAAAAGGAACTCAGTGTACATAGTGTGAACAAAGCAGTCAATGTCTTCTTTAAGACATCAGCATGTTTGATTCCAGCAAGGTGGTTTCATAGTCAGAGAGCTGTTTGCAGTCTCTGACATTCCTGTACAATTTATATTCTGATGGTTGTTTATTTGCTATGTTAATTGCCATTACCGAGCTAGAAATAGATGGTGACAGTGTTTTGATTATTGGAAAGATAGCTTATTTGTCATCTGCTTGGATGGTATCCAAGAAAGTTCCACCACGGTCTTCTCAAGGCAACTGCTGAGAAAAATATGAAGGCTGTTCTCTTCAGAATAAAAGACGATATAAAACCTATAAAAGGACATGGTTAATACTGGAACTTTCAGAGTGAATGCAGCTGAGAACACAATATCCTAGCTGGAAGATTAAGGGAGGTCAATTATTTCATCTATAATTGATTTATTCAAAGTGGTGAAGAAGAAATTCAGAAGAAAATAATATTTCTGGAAGCTCATTCTTGCTGGGCTGATCTACATGCTGTTGAAAGTAAGAAAAGCCAGACAGCTCACTTTATGAAAGCTTTTATTTGAGAAGTATTGGCTGTATCAGAAGTTAATAAGTGGTATGTTAAAAAGGTGGCAGGTTGTCCTTTTCACTGACAAACCAGTTATTATGAGGTTCCTTAGATCTTCCATAAGAAACAAAACTTTAAACATAGCTGGCTCTGCTTGTGTAATACAATGGGAATATTAATCATATCATATTATCCTTCCTTAATTGTACAAAGGAAATCCAACAATAGAGAATTTTTCCTTCTATTGTTGGATTTCCTTTGTACAATTCGTTGTGTGCATAGTGTTGAAAGGGCATTGTGACAAAACTTGAAATAAACCATGATAAAATTGTGAAGCAAAATGTATCCATGGCACTTTGCCTCAATCAACCAAAGATTTCTTCACACATAGGCAACGCATGAGTAGACACCAATGTTTTTGAGCCAAGAACATTAGTTTCAACTCAGTGTTTCATAAGGCAGAGTGCCTCTGCTGCACAAAGCAAAATCAAAAGTTCATCTCCTTCACATACCCCTATAGATTATTGCCTATGATTTGTCAGATTAAAAGTTTAAGCTAGTTATCTTAGTAACCTCATTTCTCAATGGTATATAAACCTACTGTGTTCATACCAGATTTTAATGAAGGAAAATATTGCAGCCATCCACACAGATTGGCATAATGGGTATTTGCACAAACATGGGAATAGAGGATATCCCACAAAACGTCTTCATAGTATCAATACAGGTTGCAATATATCCATGTGATTGAGTAATTGATGGAAGTGAGAGGTTTATACATTGAATAATGGATGAATCAAAAAATAATCTGGCAATCAAATAATTTCCTTTAGTATTGGTATTCCAAGTCATCATCATAATCATTTTAGCCATTGTCTGTCCTCTGCAGGATGAAAGACTCTTTCACATGTTTCCAACCAATACGGTCCTGAGCTTTCTTTTACCAGTTGGGCCCCCAATACTTGCTGATGTCAGCAATCCATCTTGTTTTAGGTCTCTTTTGTGGACACTGTTTATCCAACGGGATCCATTCTATAATCAATGTGTGCCACCTGCTCTAATATATGCCAGTGAAACATGGACACTAACCTCACAATCAATACAAAAGCTACGTATGGCCCAAAGAGCCATGGAAAGATACATGCTCGGCATTACAAGACAAAATAGAAAGATCTGGATTAGAGAACAAATAGAAGTATACAGTATCATCAAGAGAGTAAAAGAATTGAAATGGAAATGGGCTGCTCACACAGCAAGTAAAACTGAAATTTATGTTGTTAAATGAGATTCTTGCCCCATTTTACGACTTTTCTTGCCACATTTGTTAAGTGAGTCTGGTTTCTCCATTGACTTTGCTTGTCAGATGGTTGCGAAAGGGGATTACATGACTTCAAGACACTGCAATAGTCAAAAATGTGAATCAGTTGTCAAACATCCAAATATAAATCATGTGACCATGGGGATGGTGCAGCAGTCATACATGTGAAAAATGGTCATAAGTACAATGCCGAGCATGTAACTTTTTTCAGTGTCGTAACTTCGAAAGTCACTAAGTGTACTATTGTAAGTCGAGGACTACCTCTATTATCTACAACTAGAGAACTGTTAAAAGCCGTCTACATACAGGATACTTTCTGTGTACTCTGGATCATAGTATGACCAAAAGTACTTTCTGACAATTGAACTCTGACCAGTCAACCAAATTATAGCCTACCTTGTTGTTGTAAATTCAACCTATGTATTTAGTTTCAGTGTGACCAATCCCCTCCCCCCAAATTATATGAATATAGTTTCTATGTTGCATCTAGACACAGTATCATTCTGTACAATTTGATATGATGATCAGCAAATATCAATTTAGAAAGTATACTGGTGTCCGTGTGTGTCTGTGTCCGTGTGTGTGTGTGTGTGTGTGTGTGTATAACAAAATGATTTGTTCAGAGCAGCTTCCAACATTCCCAAGCCAAATTCAACACGATTTGCTAAATATAAAGGTATATAAATAGATTGAAAATATCTGAAAAAGTAATATTGATTATAAGCATAAATTCAAGAATATTGAAGAGTTTATATATGACAATAATTTAGCAAAAGGGAATATTAACCAGCAAAGCAGAAGCTGAATCAGTAGGTAGTAACTTTGGAATTGTCTTTGGAACACACACGGGAGACATGATTTTAACTTCACATGAACTTCCTACTGTTCCATTACTCTGGCAACAATCTGCTTGACCTTGGAAAGAACTAATTTGCTTGCTGCTTCTGAACTAGCTGTGTTCTAGTCTAGGAGTATTTGCCATTTTAATGCTGTACAGCATCTGCAGATCCTTTATATGACATGGATTATTGAATGAATTAATAATTGGGATATATGTTTTAAAATTTAAAAAGTAAAGAAGACAAATTTCTACAAACAGTAGCCCCTGAATATTTCATCTTCATAAAAAAAAATAGAATTATGCTCTTATTAATGAAGGCTGTGAGAAAATACAGTAAGGTATACATGAAATACTTTCAGAAATGGAACGTGTATGTGTATGTGATTTTTGAAAGTATTGTAATTTGATTGGTTTAATAGATGGTTTATTCCTTCTATAATCTTGTATTCTTAATAGGCGTGTTTTGTAAGACAGGTGATAAGATATCTATATTCAGTGTCTCAGCTTGTTTGGAACATGATCTTCATTGAATACTGAAATAGTAGAGTGAAATTCTGTACGCAAAGTCAATGCACAAAGCTATATTTGAACTCCCTACAGCTCAGCCCCCACATCTGTTTTCAAGGGGAGGAAGAAAATGCAAAATGCAGCATAAGGTAATCTCTTCCCAGGGGAGCAAGATATTGAAATGATAGTTGATGCAGATGTTCAAGAATATATCCTAGTATAAAATTGACTCCTATTTTTAAGATATGAGGATAAATAAATAATTAAATAAATAAGTTAAAATACTAGTTCAAGGCATAATTCTGCACTTAAATTTGAAGAAAACCCCCACAATATGATTTCTACAATATTCTTGAAACATGAATTGAGCAAAATTGACCAAAATATTTTACACTTAAGATTTCACATTAACAAACAGGATTTTTTAAAATGGATATTAGGGATTTTCAAGGTTTTTTTTAAAGTTTTCTTTTAAGTTATTCAATTCAGGCACCATTAATTCCAAATTGACTCTAGGTGCTGTACAACAACTATTGTAACATATTCTTTTTATACTTTTTATTATATGAAAATGCTTTCTTTGTGAAATACTGGTCAGTTCTGCAGCTCAATATATGAAAGCATAATTATTTTGACAATAGCAAGGGTGTTATCGAGATGATTCAGTCCACTGCATCCAAAGTGCTTTAACATTTTGTTTTGACTCTTCCTGGCCTTTTCTCTGAGAGGTGTCATATTGGCAGATGCCCTGTATCTGAATGTTTGCTTTATTCAGCTAGAGCAGGGCTGTCAAACTGGTGGCCTGCGGTCTGGATGCGTCACATGCAGGCCACACCCACTCCAGCTCCGCAAAGGGGAAAAACATCACGAAACGTCATGTGACGTCAATATGACGCTGCGACTTCAACACCCGTGAGCTAGAGGCTCAGTGATTCCCGTACATTTCTATATCTTGCAAGTATATGTGATTACAATTGGATTATCCTGCTAGATCAGTGGGTCTCAACCTTCCTAATGCCGCGACCCTTTAATACAGTTCCTCAAGTTGTGGTGGCCCCCCAACCATAAAATTATCCCTAAGACCATTGAAAATATGTGTTTTCCAATGGTCTTAGGCGACCCTTGTGAAAGGGTTGTTCGACCCCCAAAGGGGTCCCGACCCACAGGTTGAGAACTACTGTGCTAGATCATCACACATGATCATTGACACTAGGTGTGGCTTAGTTTGGTGACACCCCTGGTCACCTAAATTAGGGTTGTCAGTCTAAATAGACCTAATTCAGAGTAAGAACAATGCTTATCTGAGGTAGCTATTTTTCCCCTCTCGGAAATTTTGTTATGCTAACAATGCAAGAGGTGTTATATGATAAGTTCACTATGATTAGAAAAAATGACAAATATATAAAAGGAACTAGTTTTGTAATTGTCAGACTTGATAATCAGTGATGGCAGTAAACACCGTGATTGGCATAAAAGAATAAGGTTAGCACCTGCACAAATTCAGAAACAGATTCTACTCTCATGAAAGTAGTCTGTCATTGTTGTGACCTCTTCTATCGCATATGCTAATATTGCCCAGGAGAACGCTTCTAAACTGCCACTGTCACAGTACAATGAGTATATATAAATAATTGATATTTGATTCTTTTTGTGCATCTTTCTGTGTTTCATGAACAAATAATCTGAATTATTGATATTTCTTACTTGTTTGTTTTCTGCTTTGTAAATGAATTTTTTATTTTCAGAGCATGAATCTCTTACAGATATCTTTCAGGGAATGCTGAGATGTCATCTTTTTGACAAAGATATTTTGTATGAGATATTCATCATTTTGTGACATTTGTGTTTTGTTTACACCACTTCAGCAATTCACTTCTGGGACCACAAGTTGCTTTTGAGGTTTAAACACACAACAGGATGCCAAATAGGCATCAGATTCTTCTGTGTTTGAAAGCTTTTGGGCCATAAAGTGATCAAAACGTGCCAGAATCAAACTCGAGATCTGCCATTATAAATAAGGCACTGACAATTCTTATCCTGAAAGGTCATCCCAAGGGATGAAAAAGCAAATGCAACTGAATTGGCTTTGGTCTTTGTTAGAGTAAAAATACCTATGAAATGTAGTGTGTGTGTGTGGGGGGGGAGGTTCTTTCTTTTTGGAGCTTGTGTGTATCAGTGTTTGATATACTTCAGTTTTGAAATTGATTCATTTGGATTTCTTTCTAAAAATATGTAAAATATGCACTCAGACTTTATGAACTATAATGCACCTTTAAAAATAATAATTCAATTAGTTATTCTACTAACTGCTGTGT
>JANHZT010005044.1:5277-24219 GCA_032468215.1 Stegonotus admiraltiensis
AGCTTGGCTGACTCAGGAATTCTGGGAGTTGAAGTCCACAAGGTGTAAAAGAGCCAAGTTTGCCTACCCCTGGTCTAACCTCCTAGAAACCACTTTCCTGAAGGAAAGGGGAAATGTGGCCAGCTTCAGAAAACTTGGTGCCAAACACTTAAGATCTTAAGATTGTTAATGTCCCTTGGAACAATGCCAAAGATGCCACAAATGATCAGAACCACTGGAAAAAACTTGCTGCCCAATGTGCTCTGCACAGGACCCGAGGATGACAATGATGATTGTCTGAGCATAGCTGGCTAGAGAATTCTGGGAGTTTAAGTCCACAAGTCTTAAAGCTGCCAAGTTTGAAGACCTCTGCTCTGGATCTATATGGACTGTTAAATACAGACCAAAGACATTAAAATATGGAAAAACTTTGCATTCCAATAATCCACCCTTTATTTTACTTTTTGTGTGCCTTCAAGTGAGTGTTGATTCCTGGTGATTGCCAGGACAAGTCCCTGCAGAAGGTTTTTTTGGCAAGGTTTTTCTAAAGTGGTTTGTCACAGCTTCCTTCCTAAGGCTGAGAGAAAGTGACTGGCCCACCCAGCTAGCTTTGTGCCTAAGGTATAGTCAGATGCCTTAACCACTACCCCACCACCCTGGACCTCTAACTCACTCTATAACAGGCACACAACTTTTGTGCAACACTGGCATTTACTACACAGGAGCTCCTTCGAAGCTAATATCCCTTAAAGCTTTGTTTTGCTGTTACTATTATTTGCAAGAGAGTTGGAGGGAGGAAAAGGACCTCTGCAGACCGCCCCTCCTTTTTGATAACTGAACTAGGGTAACCTTAAAGAAGAGAAGCTGGCCGTCCTTGCGCCCCCCGGGGACAGCGCACAAAGTAATAAAAGCAAGGCCAGCAGCAGTTTACTCCTTTGGGATCCCTCTGGGATCGGTCGCAAGATTGCCAAGTTGCTGTTCAAGCGGCGCAACCAGCTACTCCTCCAAGCGCAACGCAGCGCCTCGTCCAAGCGTTGCGCCTTTCGCTCTCGGGCGGGGCAGCCGCGTCCAGCTCGCCAAAGACGAGGCAGCTGGCGGACGGCCCGCCCCGCTTTCTCCCCTCCGCTGAGCCGCCCAGAGGCGGTCCTCTCCAAACCGGCCATCCCACCTGACTCTGCCCGCCTCTTCCGCCGGTGAACCACGGCGAAAGCCGACCGGGCGCTGCCGGCTTTTGGGCAGCGGCAATTGTTCTCCTTGCGTCGGCGGGATGGAGCAGAGGCTGGCCGAGTTCCGGGCGAATCGCCGCGCTTCTAGCTCCCCGACTCGCGTTGCGCCCGCTTCGGCAAACCCTGCCGCCACCGAGACCGGGGACAGGGCCGCAGCCCAGACTCCGACGGAGGTCGGTGCGTTTCTACCGAGAAACGGTGGTTGCCAAGTTCCCCTTTGCTGTTTTTTCCCCCCAGTCCCGCAGACATGGGCAACGGAACCAGGCGCATTTGGCAGCTGCTTCCGTGCCACATCCGGTCCTAGTCCTAGATTGCATCTTTTCTGCCTACCTGAAGAGGGCGATGTTGCGTATAAGAAAACTTTTAACGCTAGGCTAGAACCTCGTTCCTGGAGGGAATCCAATAATACAGTGCCCTGACTTGTCTAATCCCCCCCATACTTTAGATCTGCCTTAAAAGTCTCCGTACCTGGTGCCTGTATGGACAGGTAGTTGATAATGGACAGGTAGACATTTTTTGCTGGGCCCTTTTTTCCAGTGCCCCAGTCGTCTTTGATTTCCTGGTGGTCTCTCCAGAACTAACCAGGTCTAACCTTATTTTTTCAGGATCAGTAGAGATCAGTAGAGATCAGCCAGATACTGCCATCTTTGAAATTGTCTTGCTCTCTGGATTTCTCCAATGCCAGTAAAAAAAAAATGTCCCTGCAAAGGCTGTAGTTGGAAATTGCAACATCAGAGGTCATGAAAACTTGCAATTCTTAATTCTTCATCATATGCACATGTACTTGTTTTTCTTGCAAAGGGGCTTTTGCTAATTCTGCATTTCATCCAGAGATACAGGAAGAGTTTGATGCTCTTCTTCCCCTTTGTATTTTTGTTGGGACTACATCTACACTGTCTCTATGAGGGTGGATAGGCTTGATTGCTAATAATTTGCCTGTGGCCAAGCAGCATGGGCAGGTGTGAAACTTTTTGGTACAGCTATATTACATTCATTATATTAGTTATTAAATGTATATCATTATGGAAAGAGAGAGGCATTGAGACCATGTATATTTGTAGGAACATCTAGATTGCATACTGTAGTTCCTTGGGATTTCTGGCACTGAATACTGGTTCTTATCAGCTGCAGGCTATAGTTCTTGCATGCTTTTTAAGGGAAACTGATCTAATGCCTACTATGAGGCCTTTTGCCCAGACATCTTAAATGGTCTGATTTTATGTAGCATTTTAGTCTTTTATAGATATTAGGGTCCAAAACAAGCCACTGTATTATACAAAAAATTGTAACGTGTGTCCAAAATGGTATGCACCATGCTGTCAGTCAGCAGGTGATAACTTCTTGGAAAGCAAATTAGTAAAATTTTAAATCAAAAGTTGTGAAAGGCTTATAGGCACTGATAGTTTACTACTTAATATTGGTGGCTGAAAGGATGTTGAATAGTTAGGGATATAAATTTAGCCTTGTACTTGATTAATACTTGTCTGACAAAAGAGTTCATAGCCACTTAAGTAATCCATGGTTATTGAACAGGCACATAAGAATCAGATCTAAGCCTTGTTTTCATTATACTATAATGGTAATACAATATATTTCCTTATAATGAAATGTTACTAATTAATGGTAGTACTATATATTTACTTCTAATGAAATGTTACTAATTAAGATAACTTTTCTTGGTAATCTAGCTTCGCTCCAGTACTTCCTGTAACATGATACTGAATTTAATATTTATTCTGCCATGGAAGAGAAAGAGGTTTTAATCTCAGCATTGTAGGGGAGAGTAATAATTCAGTTTAACACTGTGGCTACTGTGTAATTTTAAGAAGTTCTCAGGATTTTTTTTATAAGTGCTATTCCAGAAAAATGAACGTGACTATTTTCCAGCAGCATGCACTCACTTAAATGGAATAAATAAATATTGGAAGGAGGGCCTTCTTTTGTTTAATTCCATGCACTGACCTTGCTCCTCCAACAAGTTAAAATTGCGTCAGTGGAGTGATCAGTGTATCATGGGAACACCAAAAAGGGGTCAGTTCGCCCAGCCAACTAACTCCTGGGGTTAAAAGTGGAACCAGTTTTGCATAGGGTAGAATTAAAATCCACCCACACAACTATGCTATGAGAACACCAAAACCCAGTTAGAGCTTATTATTTTTTCAAGAAAAGAAAAATCCAAGCCATCCCTTTACAGAGTTCATTGCAAAGGCCTAACAGCACAGAATATACCTATCAAACTTGAATGACGGTAGCCAACCAAACAACACCTGTTGTGTGGGAGCAGCTAGTAATGGAACAAACTTTTGCTAGTACTTTTCCAGTACCAGGACTTGTGGGAATTCTTGGAGAAAATTGTTGTGTAAAGATCTGAATGGCTTGATGGGCAGTAGAAATCAGTAATAGTTTGTCCATCTGATAGCTGATGATGGCATATGGAAGACTTGCATCTTGGAATATCTAGAAAAACAACTTTAGAATATAAAATTGAGTGACCAGTAGAAAAACAATACATTGAAATGGCTTGATTGTATAGAAACCGAATTAAGCTCTATTGGAAAACAATTCTTTGAAGGAAGAATGAAAGGATTAAAAGCAAGGGCAAAAACTGAGAAAGTTGTAGGTATGTTTTTATTATGCATTTCAGCAAGGTCATGACAATTCAAATGTATAATCCAGTTATTTTTATTTTATTTCCCAGGAATCTGGTCAAAGATCAGAAAACCATGAGGCCCAAATCATTACATCTCCTCTGCCATGGTGGATCCATTATGTACTGAAGAATGAACTCTTTCTCAAGTTTCTTCTCTGGTTGGTCCTACTTGGACTGTTTGTGGAACTGGAGTTTGGTTTACCATATTTTGTCCTGTCTATGTTTTATTGGATCTATGTAGGAACTCGTGGTCCTAGGGAAAGGCAGCCTGGAGAAAAAAGTGCATATTCTGTATTTAATCCTGGCTGTGAAGCTATCCAAGGAACTCTCACAGCAGAACAGTTTGAGAGGGAATTACAGTATCGGCCTTTAATTGAGAGATAAATAGGACTAAAATTCATTATTGTATGCCTAACCTGCTCATGAATTACAGAGAATAATTTGTTTGTTCAATTTCTTGTGATATTCTGCAACATTTTTTTATTTTTAAAAAACACTAAAGATGTGAATTCTATTTCTAGTGTTAAGAGAAAGGATGGCTATGTAAAGACTTAGTCAGACATCCATTGTTAAGCTTTTTGAACACCTGATAGACAAATAAAATGAAGAAAAACTTATCCAAATAGTTGTTTGAATGTTTCTAATGAGAAGCAGGCTTGGAAAGAATGGGATACCTATAGCTGTTAGTGTATTGGAGAACCCAAAAATTGCAAAAATGTTGCCTGCTCCATTTTCTCACAAAGCAGCTTAAGAGTATTCAACACACTTTCTTTGACTTTGAAGAAGAGGGTTTAATCCAGACTAGTTCACAAATTATGAAACCCCATGATTTCAGTAGGTTTACTTCACATTTATATTAGTGTTTTGCCATCTAATTATAGTATCTTTTAAAATAAGTAACAAGAATATTTTACATATTGAACTTTGCAAAGGAAACTGGTTTCTGATTTAATCTGAATGTTGCCTATATTTGACAACAATGGAGTTTTTCTGCAATAGGGTAGCAGCCCAATATAGAAATTCTTCATTTGTACTTGTCTCGTTGATAGAATAGAGACCTTTGCATATCGTGTATCATTTTCATTCAGCCTAGATTATTTTTGAAATTCAATAAGTTTAACCAAAACCAAGTGTGTAGTTCTGACATTTAATGTTATTCTAATCAGTAGCTATACATGACCAAATATTTTTCTCTAGGGCTATTGAGATTCCCAATTCTAAAGGCATTCTTTTCATAAGTAGTTTGGGCATCCTTTTCACACGTAAGTAGTCTAAGCCTTAAATATATCAAATGAATGTGGATCAGTTTACAGGTAGTCCTGTACCTATGACTATTTGTTCAGACAATTACCATTGACAAGAACTACCTAGAATTTGGATTTGTTTGTGCCTTTGAATCTCTCATGATTCCTGGTGACTATATAGATAAGGCCATGCAGTTTTCTTGGCAAGATTTCAGAAGTGGTTTGCCATTTCCTTCTTTTGAGGTTGATAGAAAGTGAGTGGCCCAAGTCACCCAGCTGGGTTTTTTTAACCTAAGGCAGGATTCGAACTCATGTTGTCTGGTTTTATATTCTCGGGCCCTTAACTACTATAACCACTCTTAATTTGGATAAATACTTAGTAATAAAATGCAACACCAGTTTTCTTTGTAGACTTGTAAATATAAATCTTGAGAAACAGATGAGCAACCTTGCTGTTCAGTTCAAAATCAGGGGCCTTTAAGCTGCTATCTGCTGTGAGGTACAGGATCATACAATGGCAATACTAAAAAAAATTTGCACTGGTTATTAGTTGCTTACTAGTAACAAGTGTTAAGATTGACCAATAAAATCCTAAACAGCTTAAAGTTTTAAGAGATGCCCCCCCCCGAATATGCAGTGTTTGAGGTTGTGCTTGTCTCCTTTTCTCACATTTTTGAGCAGTCTGTATAGACTTATAGTGTACATATTGTCTAAACACATGAGAATAGGGATCAAACACAAATATATACTTTGCCAGGCTTTTAATTGCCCGCTGAGTACTCTGTGTTAATTTATACTTTTACATTTTTATGTTTTCTGTTTTCAATTTTATTGGTTGCCTTCAGTATTCACTGGGGCAGAATGGCAGGGTGACAGTCCAGTCCAGTCCAATCAAATACTGCAGGAGGTGGTGGCAATGTAGCCATTTCACTATTTGTTCTGGATTTGTTCAGTCACCTCAGCTTACTCATTCACTCATCACTTCTTGTGTCACAAATTCTGTTATTTGATTGTGTAGTGTGTGAAGTGTTTCCTTGTTTCTCAATCTCTCTTCCATTTGCAGTTCTATGAATTGCACTGCAGACCCAAATTGTTTTTTCCTAGCTCCTTGACCATTTCTTGTATAATTTTATTGCATTTATATAATTTCCCTATTTTTTCTTAAAAGCAGAATAATATCTGGTTAAAACTTTGAAAGAACTTAGTAATTATGGTAGCTGCACTTTCTATCCTTCTATTTGCTTGATAAGTGAAAATCTATTTTGCTTCAGTTTACTCAGTACTTGATTAAAGTACTTGATTGCTTTAACAAATGATTTTGCAGATTCCCTTTCCAATCTTCTGATACAGAAGCCATTCTTTCATCCTCATTAGAGCGTATTTCTTATTTGAATTCTTCAAAAACTCTTGGTAGCATAAATATGATTTCCTAATGCAAATTAGTCAATCGGATCTAGAAATTAATCATTTTCTGAAGTCCATTATGACTGTATTGAGTTTCCATAGCAACTTTCCACTTACATGTATATTAAATTTGATAGCACAGTACTTGCTTTTTTCTGTTCTGATGAGAACATTTAGTTCATCAACAAAATCAGTCCGAAATAGCAGCTTTCGATGAACAATAGCTCTTTAGAAAAACTCCATTTTATTTCTACTTGTTAAGCTCCTTTTTAAATATAAATCCAATGTTAAGAGGAAGAATAATCGGAGCTATTATCTATGGAAAGGTTTGCATGACATAATACAACCCTTAGGTTTATATTTTGGGTGGATTTACAGATTCGATTTAGAATTCATTAATGTTCTCGGATTTGAACATTTTGAGTTAAATATCCTATTTTTAACAAACCCCTCAAAATATTCTGCCACAATTTACTTGTTATTTAAATTATAGCAATAAAAAATAAGCAGAAAATAGTCTTGTAAAAGAGCAGATATGGTGCTTTTCATTGGTGTAATTGACAATGTCACCATATTAATGTTAAAAGCTTAAGTAGCCTACAAATAGGCAAAAGTATCTTCAGAAGAAATTATGGTACATTTGATGCAGCAAATGAGATGTGTAGCAGTGGTCTATATGTTTGTAAACCAAAAAAATATCTGTATATCAGAGGTTGCTTATGGAAAGCCAGAGAATTAAATATTGAATATGAGTTGCTGCAGTAATTTAAACCATTGGATTTCAGACCTGATTAAGTCAAATTTAAATGTAATCCTATGAAACAATTATCCAAATTCAGAGGTAAATATGGATGATCCACTTCTAATATTCAGTGGCCAAAATTATAATCTGGCATTAAAACTGCAGGTTTAAAATATTGTTTAATTTTCCTGTTGAATTACTAATGCTTCTAAGTACTTACACTGAATTATATGTTTCTTTTGAAAGTACAGAAGAGGAATTATATTTTGTTAATAACAAAGCAATAACAACGCAAAATGTCAGCTAATAAACAGACTAAAATTATATTTAATTTTACAAGGGTGGGCCAGCATGAAAAGCACAGGGAGCTCTCTTTAGCAGCATCTATGAGAAATGGATACTAACTTCTAATGGGTAAAAAAAGGGGGAAACAGAATTAAATAGGGTATGGCAAGAAGCCTAATAGTATTGCTAATTACCTGACTTCTGACATTTTACTGTAACATGTAAGGTTAATCCTGCCAACCTCATAGCATAAAACTACTATCCTAATTCTAAATTTTTGGACATTTATTCAAACCATTTATTTAACTCAGTAGCTGGATTCAACACTTGATGTTTTACACATTATTTCTTCACCTTTTCTTTTTTAAAAATGATTTTTATACTGCATAGCTGAAAGCAGTTATATGGACAGTTTGAAATCTCAAGTACAAAGTCCCCCCTCCATCCCAAGGAAAAGAGACAGACAGAACACTTGTGAATGGGACTGATTTTTCAGAATATTTTATAAGTATTTTTTTTAATTTTAAAGTACATGCAATATTGAACACTTTCTAAACATGAGTCAGAGCGGTAATAACAGAAACAAGGCATTCACTCATTTTATTAATCCTGAATATATCTTTAGATCCATCTGCAGTACAAGCAAGTACTTAGTTCCATACCTCAGAAGCTGCAGTATTTGTATGTATAAGTATCAAATGCAACTTTACTATCCATATACCTTGAAATAGAGTCACAGTGAGTAAACAGGTTGCTGGTGCCTTTAGTTGTTCAATGCATATAAACAAGCACTCATACAATACAGTACATATTCTGAACCAAAGACATTTCAGATACAGATTGATGCATATATTCCCTTTCTTATACCCATGTACACTAATCTGGTGATCTATTTTAAATAGATTGCTTGCAATTGCAAACATATATCTTATTTCTCAATATTTCTACAGCTTCATAGAGAAATAAAAGAAAAACTTGCCACCCCCCGCCCCCCAGCTAAATCAAGTTCTTAGAAGAGTTGCTAGTCACATTTAGAGGGTACTAGGCAGCCTGTGGATCTCTTTTAGTCATCATTTCAAAGGTATTTCCTTACTGAAACAGAGAAACAGAATAACACTAGCAGGCAAAAAAGAAGTGGAATGACTTCTAACTTCTTGTTGGCTTTCCCATTGAGTTTCTGGGATATTGGCAGGAAGTGTCAGAAAACCTTCATTCCTTCTTAACATTCCTGTGGCTTCCCTATTTATTTTGCTTCTGGGAAGCTTGCAGGGAGAAATTCAGTGGGGAATCCAGCAGGAAGTTGCCAGTCCAGGACCAGCAGGCAGGTAAGTGAATGCTGCTGGGTGGGGAAGGGAATGAGGAAGTGCAGTGTAAGTGAGGGAGGGTGCATGGGTGCGGAAGGATTAGGAACGATGCACAAGAGGTCCTGCACAGGTTGTGGAGGATGCACAGAATTGCAGCGTGGGTTGGGAATATGTGCAGAGATGTATGAATGTGGCATGGGTCAGGGAGAGTACAAGAGATGTTGTGGGTTGGAGAAGACACTTGGGATACACAAGTGTTGGCATTGCATGAGCACAAAGGAGCTGGGGAGATTGTGTGGATAGGTAAGATCTGAGCAACATGCAAATTTCCCTGCTGGCTTCTCCATTGTCTTGTTGGAAGCCGCCAGGGAGCATTGGAAATGAGGATGTGACCCTGGAGTACTGGAGTACTGAAGCAGCAGCAATCCAGTAGAACTGAAGTGGTCACAACGTACCCGAATTTCATCCCCACAGGAATAATGAGCCCCTGCATTCTGTAAATTTACTCATTTGAGGTACCTTGGTTCAATAATGGTTGCTCTATGATGCACCATTTTACCCAACTGAAGGTTACAAACAAACAAGTTTTAATAGCACATAATTATCTTCAACAAATGAAAAACAGAGAACACCATGAGAGGAAAATGCTTGAGCCATATAGAAGAGCTACACATTTTTAAAAGCATTTTTCCTTCTAAATGTAAATTACTTGGAAAAGGTCTCTTTATATGTATATGGTTAGGCAGATACAGGATTCCTAGACAAGGCTCCCTTTGGAATGCTGATAGGTTTCCATTAGGTTTTCCTTGAATCCTCTTACATTAACCCAGGCCAACACGGTTTGCATTATCTATTGGGAGAGCCCAATTTGGGATTTGCAAATGGTGATTAGATCTTAACTGAAATGGTGAGAAAAACAGATGAGTGAATAAACAATTTTCCATTCAAATCTCAATCATGTTTCATTTTCATTCAGAACTTGCTAGTCACCAATTCAATGCATGTGTTTTCATTGATCTATGATCATTTCTTCAGATTGAAGAAAATATTTGGAGGGGCACTTTGCTTCATGGGCAACTCTGGTGTATGCTTAGAAGATCAGGAGAAGTCAAATCTTTGAGACAAATAACTATCTTGATGCTCCAAAACAATGGATTAATGGGAGCTTCATGAATTGCATAGTGCTGTGAATTACACATACGGGTAGTTCTTACTTAATGACAGTAATTTGGACCAACAATTCCATCAATAAGTGACACAGTAGTAAAGCATAATGTCAAGTGACCATACTGACTTATGGCAATTGTGGCAGTTCCAGTTACTGTCATTAAATGAACCCCATACAACAGTGATGGCTAACCTTTTTGTCATCGCATGCCAAAATCAGGGGGAACATGGTGGGGTCACATGCATGCGTGCCCAAATTCTATGCGCCCTCCCCATGCTCCCCCTGCTTTTGGCAGGTGATGGCCCGGTAGGCCCGTTTTTTGCTCTCCCCAGGCTCCAGAGCCTTTCTAGGAGCCTGGGGAGAGCAAAAATGGCCTCCCCCCCACCCCCCAGAGGCCCGAAACAGTGTCTTTCCTGACTTCTGGTGGGTGCTGGAGCTGAGCTCGCATGCCAACCTATATGGCTTCGCGTGCCACCTGTGGCACCCGTGCCATAGGTTCGCCATCATGGCCATACAATTATTAGGTGCACTTGTCATGTGATCATCATTTGCAACTTCTTGCTGGCTTCCCCACTGATTTTGCTTGTCAGTAGTCAGCAATGGTCGCAAATGGTGATCACTTGAACATGCTGATGCTGTGGTAGCTTTATGATGACCAGTCTTAAGTCTCCTCATTCAGCAGAGTCCTTCCTCCTCATTAGGTGGCCCAAGTATTTGAGTTTCATCTTCAGGATCTGGCCTTCTAAAAAGCAGTCAGGGTTGATCTCCTCTAGGACTGACCAGTTTGATCGCCTTGCAGTCCAATTTTAGCCATTAAATCCCATAGCAATTTAACAGACTTTAGTCACAGGAGGAAACAAATAACTGGGTTCACTAACAACACAATTTTACTTATGAGAAGGCAATATTTAAGCAGATTACTAATGAACGCATAGAGGAGAGCTGCTTTATAATAATTAACTTCAGCTAATCATAAAACTTATTTTGATAGTTATCTAGGACTGTCACAAGACAAATTACTTGTCTAGAAATGGGATGAATGTTCTCTGTAATATGACTAGTTTATCTTGGTGGTAAACCCAGACTATATTATATATCACAGCTTGTGGCTGACTTTAGAAGCATTGTGACATTGTAACCCTTCTCTACAAACATAATGACTTATAAGACTTGAGTCAAGTCTTTCACCCCACAGTCTCTCACTTTCAAAATCTGTCATAAATTGCACAAATAATAGTTTTAAATAGCAATTATATCTACCTATAAATCTCTGACAATGAGTATAATGAACTATACAAAGTATAATTGGAGAAAAATATGCAAATACAATTTTTAAGGTCCATGAATTATAAACAGTCAGTGGCTAATCAGTTACATAAAGTATCCACCTATAACTGAAAATTACACTTCCATTTCTGTTTACTTGGGAACAAACCTCAAAAATTCTTATCGTTGAACAGACAATTATAGGGCTGCATTGTAAATTTGAGTCAATCACTGCTGCAGTGTTTGAAGTGATGGTTTTCCAAAGAGTTTGGTAGAATCTACTGTTTCTGTTCCTAAAAGTGAGTATACAGCTCCACATTTCATACTTTGAAGCCAAAGGAACTTTAGACTCCACCTGACTTCAGGTTTTGAAGGCAGATTTTCTGTGGTCAGTACAGTAGGTTATATTGGACACAATGGTTTCAATGAGTTCATCTATTTGTAAGTCACACAAATAATGGACAGGGGCTCTAACAGAGGTTTAACATAGCTGTCACATGGAAAAAGTTTTTTAATGTCTTGTATATAGCATTCGTAGAGAAGCGTTTTGCAATTAGAAATTACAGTTGTGGAATTGGACTACAGTAACAACAAAGTATTGAAGGCAATAGTTCTTCCAATAGACATAGGGATACAGGAGGGAGGTGCAGCCAGTGCAATGGTTATACTGAGTGATGAAAGTGCTTATGAGCTTTATGTATTCTATGATGGTTTTTTTAGATGCTTTTTTTGTTCTTAAATTGCAGTATTGTTCTTTTTATTGTTTTATATTTGTTTGTCTCATAATCTCAATCTCTCTCTCTCTGTGTGTATATATACATACATGCATGCATACATACATACATTTTATACACACACACACACACACACACACACACACAACTACAGTGGTTGAAACATGAATAATGATCTATTAAACTTTAAGAAATCCAGGATCAGAATGGCTACAAACATTACTATCGCCATATTCTGTTTGCCATATTCTGCTTTAATCCAATAGCATCTATTTTCTGTCTTTAAAAAATATTAAAACAACATTGGCACATAACAAATTCAGGTTTGGACTGTTTTTCAAATTAGCACCAGTACCCATCTTTTTATTCTGATGAATGTTTTAGGAATTATTGACACCTTGAAATGGATTTACTAATAGCAGAATATGGAATTTATATAGTTTTAATTCATTCCAACTGAGGAGTCCACTTATTTACTAAGATTCTGAAGATTTCTCGGCAGCATGAATGCCAGCGATCTCTCCTATTGGATTGTGAGCTGACCAAAGTGCTGAAATTATAGCTCCAAAATCAACTCACTCAAATCATGTTTCCAGAAGACAGGAAAAAAAAAGCTATGGTCACATATAACTATAATGTGCAGAATGTTTATGGCCAAGACATCTGAGCACAAAGAGGCAGTTTTCACACATATGCCTTCTAGGTTTCAGCATAATAAAATATAGCATTTCTGTCTATTCTTACAGGGACAGTAACATAATCCACTTAAAAATACATACAAGACAATAAGATACTAATTACTTTGGTTCATACTAGCATTTAGGCAGCTTTCTGAAGCAGTAAAGGACTATGCAAGAGCTAAGGCATAAAAGGCTAGGGTATACTACAGCCAAGTAGTTCTTCAGACAAAAAAAAAGCGAACAAGTCTGAAACCGTGCAACAAAAAGGAACATATTGTATCCCATTACTTCTGACATTGGAACAAGAGTTGGATTGTTCAGGTCTTTCCAGGTAGCAAGAAAGTAAACATTCCCAATGCCGTTGGAGCTACTTATTGTAAAAAAGCATTTACTAGACTTGCATTTCAAATATTTTTTTTAAAAAGTTAAACATTACTGCCTCAGGACTGCAGAGGACATGTTTTCATTAGCATTAATGACAAAAAGTACTGGCCCATATTTTTTAACCATAATGGGCATGCTATTTTCTGAAAAGCTTATTACAGCCAAAGTACTGTAGAAGATATTTCTCTACAAAAGTGTTGCTATGTAGAGAAACTTTTTGTTCTGGATTGAGTGGCTCAAAATGGCTATTTTTCGCTTAATAAAGCTACCAATAGGAAAGGCTCTGAAATGTATACAAAGATTATGCAGACTATAACTGCTTTTTCCTAACCATGAGAGTTGTTAGCCTTACCTTTCTCAAACACTGAACTTTCTTGTCTGCATTAATCAGCTGCATTCTTATAATTTAATCAATGCTTCAAATTGTCTACCTGTTCTAATAGGTTATTAACCTCATGCTTTGTAACTGCATCAACACAGGTTGTTAGGAGTTTGGGCACCTGAAGGCCTCTGGTTTTAATTGGGGAAAAACTCTTTAAACTTACTTTGGAGGTGTCGTCTACCCTCAAATGCACTGATTATATTAGCCATCTGCTTTATTTTAAAAGCTTATTCAGCTGCCTGCAGCAATGAACAGTGGAAGGTCAGGTCTTCTAAAGACTCTAAGAGTCTGGCTGGGTGTTCAATTTTATCTCCTACAGTTCTGGTCAGAGGGGGCATTTCTTCTGCATCTTAGTTGAATGTAGTAGCTTGACAAGTAGCAGCGTAGACTGTGGTTCCAATTGTACCTCCACTGCTAATGCTGTTGGCTGGATACTTAAGTGGCTTCATACTGTTGTCTCTCTGGACATAAAAGTGTTCTAATCTCCATCGTTCCCAGCTTTTCTGGAATTCTGTCTGAACCTTCCATAAGGAAACAAAGGGAAAGAGAACAACATATGATCTAGTATTGCTGTTTTGTTACAGAGCTAAAAAAATCATATAATATTTTAGATAATAAAAACAAATCAAATCAAAATATCTTTATTATGATGTTTGACCTTTACAGTAGGAAAACAGAGTTTGGTACAGCAATTCATTGTCAGAGAAAAGAAACAGTAAGATGATAGAACCACCTATCAATTACTGTAAATGTTTTGTGCTTTTGTACAAATTGAAGATATTTGGCCATCTGATATGAGTGTAAAGTTAGCATCCTTAGCAAGGTTTTAATGAATTTGAGTATTCCAACACATCTCAAATAGGTTGTTTTATACTAACGACAGGATATATACTAATGGCACGCGTGAATACACACACATACATATATATGCATATACGTGTGTGTGTGTGTATATATACGTTATATACATATACACACATACAACATAGAATATAGAAGATTTATTGAACTTCTTTGCTGCAGAATGAGCTGTTCTAGTAAAATTAGACTGAGCATGACTTTATAAAATCTGGTACGTTTGCTTATAGTTTTTTTCAAACACTCTTTTCTAGCATTCCGTGTTTCCAATGTAATTGCAGCAAGTCCAACTTCTTGTATAGATAGTGTTAAAGAGCATTATATCAATAGTTTTAAAGGCTTGGTTAAAATGTAGGGTTTTTGTTTTCATGAGGTCTGGCTGAACCTCTGAGGGACTTACTGAGTAAATTTGCACAGTACTGAAATATAAAAACAATTACCAAATACAATTGTGACTAGCTACATATGTATGTTGTATACATGCAACTTTTGTACTCTAATTTAAGGATGAGCAATTTGCTATGAGAAGTCCCGATAACATGAGCAATGAGAGAAAATATGCAAATTATAATACAATACATCAGAAGAGTAATTACTGTTGATGAAATAACCATCTACCTCAACACAATCTATACCACGTGTGTCAAACTTGATCATGTCACGTGACGCATTGTGACATATTGCATTGTTTTTTGCCTCTGCGGAGCCGAGACAGGCATGGCCTGCATGTGACGCATCTGACCTACGGGCCGCCATTTTGACAGGCCTAATCTGTACTAACAGCAGTTTTGGCTTCAGAGAGGACAACAGAGGATTGAACCGTGTATGTGACAAACATGGGTCTACCACAAGTTTCTTCCTCCCCCAAGCAGAACAGATCAATGGTGTGAGGAAGAGCATGCATTTACCAACCATCTCCAACTTCTTTCAAGCCACCATTAGTAGTTTAACTAAAACACAGTTGAGTGACATTTCATATTTCATTAAGTAAGTTGCTTTTGAATCTAGTTAAAATTTATGGTGACTGAAGTTGTTGAATATCAAGTTTGGTATGTGAAAATAAAAACTCAATCTAAATAGTATTCATTCTACTATCCATTTGATTTTAATCAACAAATGAAAAGGACTATTTCAATTCATTCGGGTATGATGGAAATTTGGTACAAATTATTTCTCATTGCTTACAATATTGTACATGAGATCCACTATTATTTAATTATGGATAGGCAATACTTTATGAAATGGCACATTATTTGGATGGAATAGCTAAATAATGTCTCCCCAAAGCTCTTTATGATGACAATTAAGGAACAAAATGCATCATTGTACTTCTATGTTGCCGTCACCACATGCTTTCCTAATTGAACATATAGTTTTTCCATTTCTGCTAGGTTGAAGATTAATGTAATTTCTCCAGCCTTCATCCGTGACTGCAATTTAAGAAAGCATATTGTTGTAAAAGAGTTAAAATCTAATTGTATAAAATCTGCTCTGAGTCATTTTGCCAGGTCAACAATCTAGTGATCTGTGAATGAACTCCAAGGTGATAATAGGAAATAACTATGGCATTGGGGAAAGAAAACTAATTATAACTGTTATAACTTTATCAGCTTTTAGCCATATCAGCTTTTAGGGGGAAAAAGGGGGAGGGAAAATTGGCAAAGTAAATAATAATTTGAAAAATTTGAAAAATACCACTGTGAGATTATTATTTCTAGGTTCTAAAATCTAGGATCATGTCTTTTTACAGGAACCTCAGTTTCCTCTTGTCTCTTTACATAATATGATACATTTGATTTTTGTAGAAATAATGTAGAGTGGCTTATTAAGTAATGACAGGAGTATGCATATCTATACACTACTATTATTTTTCCACATCTATAAATCAGAAAAAACTTAAAACCTGAAAATTACAATGTTTAACCTAAAGTAGAGAAAATGTCTGAGTACAATTCTTTCCATTATGGTATATTGATTTGCATGCCTGCAAAGGATGGAAATGTAGCCTCTAGAAGTAGATCAGATATCAAAAACAAACCAGGCCTGCAACTGTGAGGATAGTTGAGCATCCCATATATTTAAACTTATTCCTTGTAAGCAGTAGCATATGTCAATCAGGAAAGCTTGGGTGAAAGAAGAGCTAAAAAAAGAGTATGAGTAAGAAATAGGATCAAGATGTCTCCCTTGTGGCCTTCTTTTTGCTTTTCAGATTGGAAATAGATTTATCCTCATAATATTGTGTGTGCATGGTAAAAAATGTTTAAAGAATTTAGTAGAGCTGTAATTAAATACTTTATTACATGTTTTAAAGTGGAATTACAGTATTTCTTTTAAAAATCAGTTTTTAATTCTCAGTAGCATATTAATTGAAAATTCAAGGAGTTTCAGATTCAAAATCCTTCTAACCATGCATCTAAAGTTATAGGAAGATTTATTTGGAAACTAGAATAACTGTCTATACTTGTTAAAAGTACAACTTTGCTAAAGACAACTATATCTCTTGTCAGAGATAAACATTCAAGTTCAAATTTGTACAGATTCTGGTATTTTATCAGAACAAGAACTGAGTAATTAAAGCGTAATTACTTGTTAACAAGAATTGGAATTGAAAGCTGAATCGATTGAAGAAAACAACTGAATGACAACAAAATATGATCAAACAACAAGAATCCATCTGCCCAAAGATATTTAGTTTCTTTCCATTCATGTTTTCCCTCGAATGGAAATTTATCTTTAACATCTGTTCCACAGCTTTTCAAGATTCACTTTATCATGAACAGTAGATTGGGCAGCAAATGATTTCAAACATACCAAAATTATGATTACTTCATTTGTGGTAATTCACTGTTCGCTAAGTTATACAGACCTATTATTGTGCTCAATGTTCAATGAAATTCACTTGTTTTTAGAAATAGAACCATAATTGAATGTAGAAGGCTATCTATTGAATGATATACAGCTACATGATTTAAAAGATGTTTTTTGTGTGATGAGTAAACAATTTTAAAGGGGATATGAAGCTCTGCTACTTGTTCCAGCATTTTATAATTTGTAACAATATGACAAATTTCTTTTTTCATTTTGTTTTCTGCCCTTCTAGCATTTAAATTAAAGGAAAATTCCATATATTTCAAAGTGCTTTAGATGTGCATATCTTCTGCCATATAGAGGTCTCAATAAAAGCCCCAAATTACAATGTGTTACATATACCTTGCTCTTTGGAATTGCCCCTTTAGAAACTATATTTTTATAAAGTGATTCTTGCATAGAATAAATGAATAATAATAAATTTGTAACCATATGCATCAGACTGGACCCCAGGACAAAATCCAGTCTCAGTTTTTTTTATGAATGAGACTTGTTAGATCTCCATTGAACAGCAGTTATAAAATATGGTTTGGTTGCTTCTGTGTGAATTTCAATAGCATTTGATACTGAATGGGTTGTAGCCAGCATATCTTCAAATTGAACTTGCATTCTAGTGAGTACATGAACATTTCCAAAGAGTTTTCTTGGCAAAAATACAAAAATGATTTGTCATTGTCCAGTAGGTAATTAGGTAGCAATCTTCCATCTAAGTATTAACCAGGCCTGATTCTGCTTAGGTTTTAAGCTCAGGCAAAAGTCAATATGGAAATTGATATAAGGATTATTATGGAATTCTCTTTTCTATATAAATAAAGCCCTCCCAATTCGTTTAAAACGTTCTTAAATCAAAATGCCCTTCCTTTTTTGCTTCTTACTAATTGTACCTTGGATACCACCCAGAGCTCCTCAAGGGACTTAAACCTCTGTTTAAAATTTCTTAAATCCAAAAAGGTAAAACTCACCAGATGCCAAATTTAGTTTGCCATTTTAAAGATTCAAATCCTTTTTTTAAAGTCCTTTTTAAAATAAAGGCTTTAAATGATTTGGAGCCATTTGGTAAATAAATATAATTTCATTTTTTAAAAAATGTTTTATGGATAGAAGTAATTAAAAATTAGTATTGTGAAATAATGCAACTTTTTATGCCTCTTACCTCAGTATTGTTAAAACAGTAGAGAATTGCCACCAAAAGTCCCTGAAAAGCAAAGATAAGAAAATGGCAGTTAGAAAAACCACATATCCTTGAATTAAGCATCACTAGTAAAGCTAATAAGGAAACAGACTATATCTAATATTATTTCCTGCAGCATGAGAAAGCAGTTCAATGGAAGATTTCATTTGGCTGAATAGTGCCTTGCTGACTCAAGACCAGGAAGAAAAGCTACTATAGAATGTCAGTTTAATTCATTTTATTAGCAACTTGGTTCATTGCCCTTATGAAATAAACTGATAAAAAGGAAGACAACTGATAATCAGATAGTGGCTGGTTCAATGTAAAAACAGCAGCACTAACAGGTTAAATCAGACGCACATTCACTACAAGGAGTTTCCCAGAATTAGGAGCAGTGTGTTGATAACATAGTCTTCCCCAACCAGACTGGCTGGGATTACAGTTCATCAACCTGATGACCCTTTACAAATACACTGTAAATAGTGCAAGTCACATCTCTTGGAAAAAGAACCTTGGTGGTGCAGTTGACTAAGTGCTACTGTTAAAGGTAGCATTTAGCTTCCAGCTGCCTGCAATTACTGCGAGTTCAATTCTCAC
>JANHZT010005044.1:40935-51440 GCA_032468215.1 Stegonotus admiraltiensis
AGAGGGGTAGTCTTATACGGCGAGTATAGCCCAAACCCTATATTTTAACAGGAAAAGTAGGGGGTCGTCTTATACGCGCAGTCGTCTTATACGCCGGAAAATACGGTAGATTTGTGCTTAACCAATAATCTAGCATTCATTTATTTTCCATTAAAAAGTTAAGGTCAACATTTTAAAAGCTATAGTCTCCTGTAAATGGTATGTAAGATAATTAGATTTTATTAACAATATTTTTATAGCAGAAGAACCTCAAGCTACGTATAATAGAATTAGTAAACTGATAAGTTAGAAAGTGTAAATGTATGAGAGAACATCAATGGTTAATGAAAACTGCTAAACAAATCGTTAAGAAAAATATTGCAGCTTTTTCAATGAATGGAGGAATGAATGAATGGATATGAGCCTGTGTGTGTGTGTGTGTGTGTGCGCGCATGCGCGCACGGATAGCATGTGCGTGGTGGAGGGAAAATAGCCTTTGTGTGATGCAAGACATACATCACTGATTCAGAGGTACACATGTTCACAATAGACTGACATAACACTATTAGCACAATGGTTTTTAATTTTAATCCATTTACTAATTCCTATTATTATCTTTCCCTACTTTATTGCAGACACATGCTGGGTTAATGTCTTCAGAGTTGTTTTGCAGCAGTAATTGCATCTTTTTTTTTGAGTAGTTAGTGGCAATTTTGAACACATCAGTATGGTTGCAAGGAGTTGTAAGTATCTGCCCTAATGTGAACTAATCTGATTTATTAATGCCAAGTCTCATCTGCCACCCTGTTGCCTTGTGAACCAGTAGAGAGAGATCCTTTGGGAACTCTTTGTAGATGAAAGTTTTGTTCCCTATGTACTTTTATGGTCTTAAATACTGAATTGTAATCTGCATTTGACTGGGTCAGAGTCAATTTTCCTTTTTGAAGGTAACCATAATGTTGGAAAAACATGGACCAACTATTGAGTTCTGATTAATGCAAGATATTATCAGTTTAGAGGTTCCAAAATTGCATAACAAAAGCATAATTGCTATAAAATAATCAATACTTGCTAATCATATTAAAAATAGGCTGGGGCTGTGTATGTAAAGTTTTAATTTGAGTAAAGGAAAAGAATGCATAACTGTTTAATATAAAATACAGAATAGTATAAAAATGTGCCACATTAATGTCTCCAAGAGACAGGAACTACACAGGCTACTAACATTAGAACAAATTACTCAAGGTCAAAGAAAATGTTGGTGAAATGAAAATCAAGGAGCAATGGAAGATTCCAAAAATGAGAAAAGCTTTTTAAAAAATATTATTGATATAGTAATACATATTGTCTATTTGTAGAGAATCAGCATTAAGAGGCTTCCCAATTATTCATAAATAATTGTAGAACAGTTCCAAAAGTTGTTTCTTTCTTGATTTTGTAACTCTGTGAAAACATGACTAACAACAGAATAAAAAGCTGTTCAAAACTTGTTTTAAAAGCACTTTAGCTAATGGTTGGTGAATATAAATTATATACCCATATGTATAGACTACATTAAAGTGACTACATGAATCTCTTATTTTCAACATCTCTTCATTCCTTTTCCTATTTGAGCTTTAAAATGTTATAATTATTATTTTGTATTCTATGCAACAGAACTCCTCCACAATTTTTATTTTTCTGAAGTAATTTCATACTCTTATTAGCTAAGAATCTCTTCAAATACGTTTTGAAGGAACATAATCTATAACTGGTTTTCAAAACAAAGTATGTTTTATTTGAAATGTGTATTTACCCCTTTATACTGAAACAAAATGCACATCCCATTTCATATTTATTCTACTAAATATCATAGTAAGTTAATACCCATTTTCAGTTATCTGTTAACATTCAAATGAAGGACAGTTTGTCATTAGCAAGTTTTTACCAACACAAAAAGAGAAAGTCCTCCGAGTTTTCCTTTCCACTCCTTGTAGGAAATTATTTCAAATGCGCCTTGAATCCAAAATTAAATTATGTGACTGTCTGTTTGGGCTTTAAGATTTATCTTTCATCTCATTGTCTTGATATTTCATATTACTAAACACTCAGTGCCAGTAGGAGAGCACTGGGAACAGTGCTTTGTTAAATCTATACAGTTGCTGTGCATGGATGTGTCTTAGTAGCCTTCAAGATTGTTTTGCAGAGAAATAAAATTGTGTACATCTTATTTATTAAATTAAAGCTAGGATTTTGCATTATAAAAGTAAGAGCTTACCAATTCTTTCATAAGCAGAATTACATATAATGTTTCCTTTAACATGAAGTGAATTAAATTATATACAAAACTCCAGGGTGCTATATAGTATTAGCAGAAATACGTTTTTGAAAATATTATCTATTTAATAATAGGGTGATTGGCAACAAGTCATAAGTGTGAACAGCACCCAAAATGTGATTACATGCCCATGGGAGTGTGTGTGTGACATATAACATTGTCTGGAATTGCTTAGTCGGCTGTAAAGCACTGTTTCAGATGCTGTCATAACTATAAATGGTTGTTAAGTAATAAGTCCAAGTCAAGAAGAATTACCCGTAATTCAGTTTCCTTTACTGCAAAAAGATCAAGCTTCTAATCCTGGAGAAAGAAATCTCTCACAGGCTGAGAATAAAATGAGCATGATTTTCTAAAGGGAAATAAATAAAAATAAAAACACAGAACGGAACGCCAGTAAAGTGTTCAAATATCATTTAGCGAATTTTGCTCTTTAGGGCCTGGGGTTTGCTGCAAAACGGCACACTGGTGGTCTTGGGCAATTTAAATAGTTGGAAGACAGGGAATCTCACTTTATATATTTCCTTATAGAAATCAGATGTTAGACTGAATTATTACATACACAAGAGGAAGGGAAAAACTCTTATTTTTGTTTAACTTGGTTAACTTGGTTTTAAATTTGGGGGGATTTTAATATGATTTTAACTATGGGCCAAATGTTTAATCTGGTTTTAATTACTTTTAACTTTTGTATGTCTGTGTTTTATTTTGGCTGTGCACCGCCCTGAGTCCTTTGGGAGAAGGGCAGTATATAAATAAAATTATCCTTATCCTTATCCTTAACTAGTTGATCCCTTATCCTCATTTATGCCTATAAAATGGGTTTTAAAAACGTATGTCTTATGATAGTTATCACCTCAATAAAGAAAATAGATGATAACCTACAGTACGTTCAGTACCCCAAAGGTCTATTGATCACAGCAGGGTAATTGTGCATGATTCAGAACGCCTTGTATACAAAGTTTATTTTAGGTTCTTTCTTCTAAACAAATTATACAACCCCTTTTGCTTCATTTAGTGTTCTGTTTTCAGCTCCTAACAGGCATCAGACAGTCTCTGTTCAGAACGTACTGTATATAGTTAGCATTCTGGATGACAACCACGGAACTCAAGTATTGCTAAATATAATCTGCAATCAGAAATATTTCAGGTCAGCCTTTTATGATTTTTGTAATGGAGTTGGGTTTCTACTAAACAATAAAAATAAAACAATAAAACCTTCTATTTCAACTTGCTTAGAAATCTATTCAATAATTTTAGAATACGGCTCATCATTTTTCATGTTTTTGCTTTCTATAAGTTTAAATAATTTACAGTAAGTAGGTTGTTAAGAGATCTATGGAACTTTACTAGAACAACCCAATATATTTTCTTATGAATACTTCATTGATTATTGGTTGGGACAAAACATAATATATTCATCCTCCATACATCATGTATATTCGGATCACATAAATAATATGCATGTGATCATTTATATGAATTTTACAGTGCACTTATTTAGAATGTTCACATTGGAATGTAAATATGTGGAAGAGAAAAAGCCCCATCAAACCCATTTAAGATGTATTTAAATATTTTACCCCCACAGGCTAGAGGCTGTATTAAACTAAGGATCTACAGTGATTCCACAATCCAAAACATATTAGGAAGCTTGTCTTGTATATTCTGCACCTGTGCGGAAATGTCACTGTTTAAAAATGATTTGATTAATGAAATGACAGGCTACCGGATAGCATATATTTACAATGAAACATTATATATTATCTTAAAAGATTTGCCTTATGATTATATAGGGTAACATGGTAGTAAACATAACAAAAAAAAAACAACCTCTGGGCCATGAAATAGAGAATTACACCTCAGGAAGGAAGGTTAATGAAGAAAAAATAACACATGGTTTTATGCTAGTAAACCCTAGGACCAACATCAGGTAGAAAGAGAAAGATGTCTTCTCCCTTTGAAAGTAAATACACAGCTCATGTAAGAGACAGTTTGGTCCTGTAGTTAAGGCACCAGCCTAGAAAGTGGGACATGGTGAATTCAAGTCCTGTCTTAGCCATGAAAACCAGCTGGGTGTCTCTGGGTCATCATTCTCTCTCAGCTCAACTCACCTCACAGTCTTGTTCTTGAGAGGAGAATATGAGAAGGAAGTGTGTTGGATAAGATCATTACCTTATTTGTAACAATAATAAAGGCATGATATTAAATCAATGTCCTACCAGTAAGGACATTATTTTGGCTCATTCATTATTATCCACAGATGTTAGTACAGGTAGTCCTCGACTTACAGACATAATTGAGCCCAGAATTTATGTTGCTAAGTGAAGAATTTATTGAGTTTTGCCCCATTTTACAACTTTTCTTGCCACATTTGTTAAGTGAATCACTGCAGTTGTTAAATTGGTAACATGGTTATTAAGTGAATCTGGCTTCCCCATTGACTTTGCTTGTCAGAAGATCACAAAATATGATCACATGATCCTGGGACACTGCAACCGTCATAACTGTGAACCAGCTGTGAAGCATTTGGATGTAAATCACGTGACCATAGGGATGCTGCAATGGTCATAAGCGTGAAAAATGGTCATAAATCACTTTTTTCAGTGCCGTTGTAACTTTGAAAGGTCACTAAATGAACTGTTATAAGTCGAGGACTACCTGTAATGCTAGCATTAAAAGAAAAGCAAATGATCGTTGTGCTAGAGAATTCAGAAAGGCCTCTGCATTATTTCTGAGCATGTTCTAATTGAAAGGCTCTTCACAAGTGTAAAAACAGACAAAGTGGATTTTTAAAAAATCAATATTTCTTTGTAATAAAAAGCAGTATTTTCTCAGTTCACATCTCCTAAAATACTAAACCAAGAAATACCATATTTGGAAAAGAGGCATAAAGACTACTTACCCCAGCCAACACAAAGGTAAAGTCGAAAGATTCTCTGCTCTGAAAATACTGAGAGGGCTAGTAGAGTATATAGGTACATTCCTTCCACCAGTAGCCAGTAATAGTTTGCAGTCACACAATATTGCATCATCACAAAGATCAAGCGGCAGCTGAGTGACTCCTGAGAGGGCAGAGATTTGAGTAAATACTTTAGGTGCCGCAGACCAGGAAAAATGTAAAGTGCCCATGAAACCACAATGCCACAATGCCCTCAAAAAATTGATAACAAAGCAATCTTTGGAGACTGCCAACAGCAGGCTAAAAAATAATTGAATTCAGTAGTAAATATTTCTTCACTATATAGCCCTTTAGCCTGCCTATTTAAACTACTGTATTTCTTAGCTGACTTGAAGCATTATAAAGTTTTCATCTATGTCCAAGGGGACATTTCTATTCTGCCCAAGAGGCAGCTTCCCTTATGCTCATTCTCCACAAAAAATGTCACTCAATATAAAGGCCTCAGTTGAGCAACCTGGGTTGTGGCAATAGAACCTGCCAGACTCAATGATGCAGAGATGCCTTGTGAAGGCAAAACTTTGTCTCTGCCAAAGTATATAAACTCCCTTTTTTCAACACTGCAGCCTTTGTGCCTCATTATATTCTGAACAGATTTCGGAAGAGCAGTGCATTCTCCTTCTATCTGTTTCTCAGCGTTTATTATTCTCAGAATGTAAGCCATTGTTCAAGAATAAAACTTTGAATAAAAATAAGAACTGTCATTCCTCTGAAAATGTTAGTGACTACATTCCCAATTGCCTCTTATATCCTGGTTCCTCTCTCTGACAAAAGTGGGTTTATTTATATAGAACAGGAATAGCGCTAGGCAGTATTATGTAGTATTTCAATGTTTTTATTATGAGGAAAATGATATCTTTTTCAAAGGATATTTCTAATCGTATTTGTTAGGATACTGATTAAAAAGCACAGTTTTTGGACATGTTATCAAGATTTACCATTTTAAGGAAGATCTAAGCACTTACAATTGCTTTTGGACTTCTAAAATGTAAAAAAAAGAAAAGAAAATTGAAGTGAAGTGAAGAAGAAATCTTATCCTCAAGTGAACTGAAAGGGGTTTCTATTTTAAGTACTTTCATCTACACTCATATGTAAATCTAACAAGCTTTCTCCCAAAAGAAAATGCACACCTTAATGCAAATATATTGCAATCACATACTTCTGTTTAGGAAAATATGTTTAGCTTTATCATATACCTGGTAGGAAATTACACTCTCCCACTGTTGTTGTCGTGGGGCTGTCTTGTACATCCACGTAAGCATGGAGTCCTTAATAAAGATGGACACAGCACGTAGGATAAATGAAGTAAAAAGGTTCAAGTGAATGTAGTTCCTGGTACAATGCAGATGCCTGTAAATATAATTATGATGCTTAATTCACTTGAAAACATGTAGGCTGTAATGGCTGTCAAGTGAGGTACCAAGGGAGCTCTGTTCAAAACTGAAGTGTGTACATCAGATAGTTACACTGTAGAGTTAAAAATAAATTTCTGGGTTGCTCTCATTTCTGAAATGGAAAGCAAACTACTAATACTAAAAAATATACAAAACTATTATTGGAGTATCATTTTCTATAGTATTCAAGAGAAAAAAAGGTTTAAAAACAAAGATTTAAAATTGAGTTTTAAGTCCCGTAGGTAAAGATTTAAAAACCCATTGTGTAAAACATGCTTAGTTTAACTGTTCACTGCACATTTCTGCAGGAGATTGTGACAGAAGCATCAATTCCCATGAAGAGAAAGCATGCTATTTACCAGCAATTGTTTGAAAGGCAATTGAAAGAGGACTATTACTGATACAGCACTTAAGAAAGACTTGCTTGCCACAGTAGGAATAAGTGGAGCATGATTTCACTTCTGGCATCCCAATAGGCAAAAATGAAAATTCATTATGAGCATCAAGTTAAGAGAACATAAATTTCAGCATGTCAAAAAGAAAAACTTAATTCAGTGACTAAATCTGTCATCATTGGAGCAGCAGTACTTTACTTCGGAACCCCTTCTCCTCATTTCTATCAATTTATAACAAACCATATTTAAAAGCAGATGAAGTAGCAGAACAATATTCTGTTGAAAAAAAGTTCTTATGTTCTACCTCTAACAAAACAAATGTTCTGCCAATTTATAAAACAGAATATTCATACCAGTTTAGCTGTGTCCAATTTAAAAGCAATGTTTATTTATTTATAGTGCAGCTTTTTTCCTTTCCCGCATATCCACTCAAGACAAACTGTATTTCGTTTCTTATTATACACTTCTCTTTAATTCCATACTTTGAAAATTTCCCAATTGTCATATGACGTTTAATTTTATGCTATTCCTAATTATTCATCATTACATTTATTTTCTGAAGTTGAGCATCAAGTACCAGATATTTTCATATGCTAAAATTCATTCTTTTTAGCCACGTGGCTTACCTGAACCAGAGGAGGATGCCAGTGGCTATAATAAGGGCTGAGAAAGAAAGAGCATATCCAGTGGTGTAGATAACAGAAAGGAATAACAACCGTCTTCCTGTTGAGTCCTGAAAAAGGTAACACAGAAACAGCTGAAATAAAATTACTGGACTTTTCTTGTTTTGTTGTGTCATAGTTTGCTTCAATGGAGCAGACAGAAATTTTACTGGAAACACAGAAAAAGCTGACCAAATGTATCTACTACATAATATTCAAACAATCAATCAGAACAGAGCCAAAAGGGAGACCTTGTACAATTTGAGATAAGTGGCTGTCCAGTCTCTCCTTAAAATGAAGCATCCACAACTTCTAAAGGCAAGCTGTTCCATTGGTTGATTGTTCTCAGTGTTAGGAAGTTTCTCCATAATTCCAGGTTGCTTCTCTCCTTGATTAGTTTCCATCCATTGTTTCTTGTCTTGCCTTCTGATGCTTTGGAAAATAAGTTGAGCCCCTCCTCTTTGTGGGAGCTCCTCAGATACTGGAGAGCTACTATCATGTCACCCCTAATCTTTCTTTTTTTCTAGACTAGCAATACTCAGTTTCTGCAACCGTTCTCCATATGTTTTTGTCTCCAGGACTTTAATCATACTAGTTGCTCTTCTCTGCACTTTTTCCAAAGTTTCAACCTTTTTTTTTGTAATGTGGTGACCAAAACTGGAGGCAGTATTCCAGGTGTGGCCTTACTAAGGCTTTATAAAGTGGTACTAATTCTTCACGTGATTTTGATTCACAGGGATTGTAGAAACAGGGATTGTATTAGCTTTTTTGCCTGCTGTAATTCATAGTAGACTAGGGATGTACCATGTTCACAGTATGCTAGGAAGTGAGCAAACTTTGTTATTTCTCTTGGATTATAAAGTGACTCCAGTATCAGTTCCCAAGTATAACATAGGTAACAAAGCTTCATTTTACAAGTTTGTTAAGATTGGTGAGAAAATAATCTGCTTGCAGATGCTAAAGGTATTTTTAGATGTATATGTATTCTAAGAAGCATTTCATTTTCAATAACCCAATATCTACTAGATCTTCCATTAAAATGATTTCCATAAAATTCTAGTGCTCTAAATTATATATTTCATTTTTTATTTATTTACTCATTCATTTTCATTCATTCATTCATTTGTTCATTCAATTCTATAGCCAGTCTTAATCTGGTCTTCTCCAGATTGTCTTTGGTGCACTTCAGCTCTCATAATTCTTATTCAGCATTATTCTACAGAAGAGAATACTAGTTTTTAACTGCTGTTTTAGCATAGAAATTCTGCAATTTTTGCTTATCAATGAGCTCACTAAGAATAAGTATGAGCTCACTAAGAATAAGTATTCATTTCTATAGCAAGGAATTTCTTTAGTTATTTTAAAAAGGTAAAGGTTCCCCTTGCACATATGTGCTAGTCGTTCCCAACTCTAGGGGATGGTGCTCATCTCCGTTTCAAAGCCGAAGAGCCAGCGCTGTCCAAAGATGTCTCCATGGTCATGTGGCCAGCATGACTAAATGCCAAAAGCGCACAAAACGCTGTTACCTTCCCACCAAATCCCTATTTTTCCCTATTTGATCCCTATTTTTCTACTTGCATTTTTTATGTGCTTTCGAACTGCTAGGTTGGCAGAAGTTGGGACAAGTAACAGGAGCTTACCCCATTACGCGGCACTAGGGATTCGAACCACTGAATTGCCGACCTTTCGATCGACAATCTCAGCGTCTTAACCACTGAGCCACCGCGTCCCCTTTAGTTACTTTAGCCAAGTACTATTATTAGCAAATAATCCAAAGGCATGAAACGGATGACGTCTCACTGCATTCCAATTACTTCTCAAGTATTGAGGGTTTTTTTCAAACAAATGATATACTTTCCCATTCAACATGCAATTCAGGATGACACAGAATTAAAACAAATGACATACTATAAAATAAAATATCAAAGCCTTAGTTATTTGTAAAAATAATAAAGGCAGGGTACAATTAAATAAAAAAATGAAATGCAGTAAGACAGAGAGAAATGTCACCAGATGGAATTCAATTTCCCTTTTTCATGGAAGATGAAACCAGAAGAAATTATATAATTTTGTCAATGTATTATCTTCCTCCCTCTGTATCACATACTCAAATGGTTTCCTTAAAGGTTTTTCAAGTTCTAACTTTAGTTTCATTGCAATTATCAGTATTACAAACCCAAAGGACATAACAATCAAGAATATTATGTCACATCTCCCTGTTTTCAATCCCACTAAAATTGCGAAACAATCCAAATCATTCTATAAGAACTAATGGAAGATTCCATGCTGTTATTGTTAATAGAAAACTTTATTTTAAGACACTTCCACAGCACCAAGAGCAAAGAATGTAGCATTGGAGCAATAGATTCGTCAAACAAATATTGTTTGCTTACTTCATCAGGAATTATACACGCCGAAATGTTCCTCCATGGATTGGTGGAATTCTCCTCCATCAGCCATGTCCCTTCCAGTGTGCAGAAACGATAAACTTGCCCTGTCCGACAAGCATGCAATGAAAAGGCAGGTGATGGAAAAGCCAAATGGAATCAAATCAACTGCAAATATAATTAAAATCTTATCCAGGGGTTGCCCACAATATTAATATAGCCCTGACTAGACTATAAATTATTTATTACATGTTTTGGGAGTCCAAGTCAAATTATTTATTTATTGGTTCGATTTATATGCCGCCCTTCTCTGGAGACTTAGGGAGGCTTATAATGTGTTAAGCAATAGCCTTCATACTTTTGTATATACCTGCTTAGTAGGGCTTTTGGGCCCCCCTAAGTGGTGTTCTTTTTT
>JANHZT010005045.1:31497-43859 GCA_032468215.1 Stegonotus admiraltiensis
GTATTAATCAGCTGAAAAGTAAGATAGCTATCTCAGTAGGTGTTAGTTTGCCTAGGAAAAGGAGTGGAAAGAACACTCTAGTCACTGTCCTTCAGTCCAACCCATTTCATAGGATTTTTGTTATATGGAAAATAGGAGGAAGAAATATGTATGTTTGCCACCTTGGGTTACTTATAAAATAATACAGTAGGGCTAAAAAAAAAGCCTCTTAACAAATCTAGTGGTTGTTGCCTGGAGGTTTCCACTTAAACAATTCTTCCTAACTTTTCTGTTACTGATATCTTTCCCATAAATCTGTCCAGTAATTTTGAGCTGTAGTCACAGATCTTGCACAAATCTATATTGCCTTTCACTTTGAAAGAATGACCCTTTACTAAAACATACTACAGTACAAGTAGTAAAATACCTTTAGTTCATGATATTATAGATTAAATACAAAGGATTCCCTAATTACACACTTACCTAATAGCCTGCAATCAGAGACCGTGGAGTAATTAGTGATTAAAACACATGTTATTTACAGAATAGTTCAGGACCTCTTTAAGTGCCATCTCAGACTATTCCTATAATTATGCAATTTGTGCATTTTATAAAGGGTACTTTTTATGTTCAGAGCATTGTACAAAATGTAACTACAGCTGCTGACATTCTGCTTTCTTGGAACCTTTTCCTAGAAGTTTGAAAAAATGGTGTAAGGATATTGGCATGAACTCATGAAAGTGTAGGTGGCCGAGAAAAGGAGGAAATGTTTCAGAGTCAAGAGGGTAGAGAGCATTTGGCAATATTTGCTTGGCACTGAACAACTATAGGAGCTAGCAATTTGGTTTTATAAGTATGTGGTTCAGGAGTACCATCCAGATAAGACCATCTCTTCTAGAGAGTATTATCATTTTCTTTGCTGGTGCTATTTCTGCTCCAGTTCCATAGTCTATATCAGGGCTGTCAAACTCCCAGTCTGTAGGCCGGATGCATCATGCGCTGGCCATGCCCACACCCGGTTTAGCGAAGGGGAAAAAAGTCCCAATATATCAAGTAACGCTGCCGTAACAACATGAGTTTGACACCCATGGTCTATATGGACCTTTGTCTCAATGCTCCTTTGTATTACTCTTTCTCTTTTTCAAGACATAATTTAGTAGAAAATGAACAAGCCTACCCTCTTCTGAGCTTTTCCTTTCTTCTTACAAAGGCAAGGTGACTATGGGAGATTTTTCACTTTTGTTTTAGTGGTTTTAGATTAACCACATTTCAGTGGATCACACAACCCTAAACTTTGTTGAATCAAATGTATGATTAGGGGAAAGAAAGACAGACTCACAAGGACATTTTCAGAAGGGGTGGGTTGAAAAAAATCAAAATGATGGCTGCCACCATGTAATCAAAGTCCCTTTTTATGTTGCCATGAGTACAACACAATACCCTAAAAAGCAAAAAAGGGGGATGGACCTTCAGAATGATAACAGCTGCCTCCTTGCCTTTTTTTTGGTACCTTCCTTCTCCAGGTGCCTTGCAGTTAAATCCACTGTAATCTGAAAGCTGATTTTCTCAACTTCTCTCCATCTTTATGGACACCCTAGTTAATGTGAGCCTGTTAGTGTGAGCAAGATCTCATCAAAGGCTCCCCCCACCATTAAATAATTCTGTGAGATGTCTTTGACACCTTGTGAAATAGAGGAGAGGGAAAGAATGAGAAAGAGAGGACTTAATCAGGAAAGCTGATTTTGTCTGTGCCTATATGTGTGCAATTTCATTTGTTGCAAAAAGAGAATTTCTTTTTAATGATATTTTATGTAGGGAAGGTCTTACTGAAGAATTTCAGACTCCTGTTAGTCTGTCATTCATTGACTGTCAGGTAAGGCCTTCATAGTATCATTTTTCTGATTGGCAGCTGCTGGATGTTCACCCTCATTTCATTTTTCTTTCAGAAAATTGCTCTCTTTCAGTTTATTATCTCTCCACTATCTCTGTGTCATAGCCTTTAAGCAATCTGGCAGGCTCTGACAGAAGGAAGTCGAGAAAATGGGTAGCCCATCAAGTGCGGCATCTTCATTCTAAAGCTTTCACCTCTTCAGCTGGAGAGCCACTGCAGCTGCTGTTGCTCAGGCCCTTGATATTAAGGGGTTCTGTCACCAGAGTTTGCCCACAGTGAACTAATCGATACTTGATTAGATCAAAGACATCTCTCCCCAAAATTGCAGGTGAACTTAGGCTGTAGGCTTTGTTCAAAATAGGCTTCTGCTGAGCTGTGCCTCCCTGTTATCTCTAAGTCTGTTTAATTTGATAATATATATTGCATATTGATTATCCCACTGAGCAGAGGTATTGAGTTTTAGCAAGATGTACTATTTTTTTTAACTTAGTGCTTTTTAACAAAGCACTAGTACTTCCTTTAGTAGCCTCTTATGACTTTTTAGTTACATTAAGAATAGGTATCTGTATCTATTCATGTAATAAAGAATACATTAAAAACTCTTTCCTGCTCACCGCCTGCTATAGATGTCTTCTCCATACAAGAATGCCTGTCAGAAATTATAGCAACTTTAAAGTGACAATATATGCATGATTCCTAAATTTCAGTTCTTTGTCATTTACTTCTCCCTCCCCCCCAAAAAAAGTATGTTAATTCCTTAAAATATTTGAAGTATTTATACAAAGATAATGTCAAGCTTCTTCATGTGTTAGTAAAGAACCAGGATGATGCTGGACATGTTAGACCCTGAACAAAACAGCTTTGTACTCACTGTCTACCATTTTGTTTCTGATTGAGAAACAATGTGTAGTCTGACACTTGTATTTTAACTTTGTGTCCCCTTTTTATTCCAGACTGATTAGTGACAGAACTGTAGTTCTAGAATAGTCTAGGTTTAGCGTTGTCATTAAAGGCATTCTTTTTAGCCCATCCTTTCTTTGCTACAAATACAATAAGGTTAATTATTAACATAAGGAATTAGAAATGAAAGCTGGCAATCCTGACTGTTTTCCCATTTATATCACCAAAAGTATCCTTCAGTGAGTTTAAATTATTTCCCATATAAAAGAAACCCGTAGAAAACCATACATAACAGGCCCCCCAGTCTTTGGGGCATCAGGGACCAGTTCCGTGGAAAGAGGTTTTTCCATGGACTGGATGGGATGTGGTTTTGCATGCTGCCTGCATCCCATGGATGGGGCTTCACTTATTTGTTTGGCTGAGTTTCTGGCGTGCCGCAGCCCGGTGTTGGTCCATGGACCAAGAGTTGGGGACCTCTGCCATACATAACGGAAGTAGGAAATAGCAAACTGCAGTAATGTGTCCTGATACATATAATAGTATTAACTTATATCATGAAAATGTAATAGTATTAATATTTTGATTAGCAGTCTGATGGGCTCTCAATAAATGAAGGTGTCAATGAGAAAAATCTATTAATTAGTGAGCTTGCATTCATTGTTGTTTGATTTTCTTAGAGTAGTGAAACTATAGAATTTCCATACTGAAAATAAAAATTCTAGCAGTAAGAGTTGTAGAGAAAATCCAGGAAGTTCAGAGACTGGGTGAAAGCATATCAGATAAGGATTTAAGAGATTATAAGTACTCATTTCTTCCTTATACTCTAACTTCTTAACTACTGGGCCTCTGTCTCTTTTTCCTTCTTTTACATTTAATGGTCTACTAGCAATAAAATCATTTTTTAAAAGAAATAATTGTTTAAACATAATATTACACCCTAAAGTTATTTTATGTGATTTCCCCCCTTAACCTCAGAACAGTGAAAGAAGTAGTTTAAGGGTAGAAGCACCTAAATGTCTTTCGAAGCCTGCATAATTACTTAGTCTATTTCATTTTCATAGTTTTGTTCATATCAGAAGTACAGCAAGGTGCTTCTGTGAGATTTAAAGTCTGGTGTAGCAGAAAATATTCAAAAGCTAGCTTGAAGACACTCCTAAGACTCATTGCCATTCACCCCATTAAGCGCCTGATAAAAAGTAAAAGCCTGAAAGCTGCCAAATGGATGTATTTCATTCCGTTGTTTTTATCAGAAGCACGGGGAGGGGGATTGGGGGGGAGAGTCAGGCAAGCAGGCAGGAAGGAAGAAAATGAAGAAGAAGTATCATGTAATATAATAATAATATATGTGGTAGGAATAAAAATGGTTTGTGTGCATGCATGTGTGTGTGTGTCTGTGTATGAATGTATATGTGTGTGATGTTTGCATATATCTCTGTCAGGTTTTGGTTGTCTTTAATTAGTCCTTCTTTGCACTTAAATATTCCCTGATGACTTGTTGGCATCTCCAACCCCTCCAGAAGGGATAAGCACAAGCAGGAACATTGATGGAATTGCTCTTCTTTTTGAAATACACAGCAACATGGCTTGATAAGACATGCCTTGATTTAGCTGCTCTGTGGCCACTATTTGCAGTACTCTGAAGCAGCACCGTTTTTGGATACCCAAATTCTAACTGGGGGATTTCATCCATCCATCCGTTCCACCTTAACTAATGGAAAATGTCTTGGATGCCCAGCTCTGTCCAATGCACATCTCTAATTTCTATTATTAGGGTGTTCATTACACAATAGGCTCTTTTTTTTTCTTTCATAGGAATACGAAGCCTTGTGTGATTGTGTGTATGATACCAGCAGTGTCCAATATGCAGTCCTTAATCAGCTTGAATAGGTTAAACCAGCATGGAGAAGTAGGGGGGAAATGTGCAGTATGGAAAAGATAAGACCATAGCTTTCAAATTTTCTGTTTGCTGGAGATAAAAGTGAAACACGAGGACCTCTGAAGTTCTCTCAGTGACTTTAAAATAAAAAATCAGATCCGTACTGAAATCTCTGTTTTCAAGCACACATAACCAAAAATATTGGATAGGGAAGAAAGGACTGAAAAAACCTTCACAAAGGATTTACCCCAATCAAAAGGAATTTTTCTTCTTCCTTCCACTGCTACCTAGATTTGCTGCCTTCCTTAATGCTTAGCACCCTTTTGATAACTCTTACCTTTCTACACTTTATCTCCTGCCAGGAGGAATGGCAGGCGGACTCTAGTAATCCATCAACTGTTTGTGTATGACAGCTTTCCATTACTGGCAAAATTGCAATTCATGAAACTAACAAAGTACATTCATTTGATTGGGACAAATATCCAGTAACTAAGATACGACGCCTGTCTAATTTCTCTTTGAAACTTGCATGAGTATCTGAATGGTATGCATGATGAATGGTGCTCCCTAGGGTTGCTTGGTGCCCTCTTTTCAGGTCTTCCATTATCCATATTTATGTTTCTCTGCTCCTGTGATTTTAAAGCTTTCTGAGTATGATTAATCAAGTACTGCTGTAACCAATTTGTGTTTTTTTCAGTATCACTCTGTCTTTGTGTTTTGCCAATAAACTTTATATCATAGGAATTTGCTCACAGAATCAGTATTATCTGTTGCTTTTGCCTGCATTGCACAGAAATGTTCAACGTGTTTAACTATAGACCTCTGGTATTATCTTGTATATAAAGGTAAAGGTAAAGGTTCCCCTTGCACATATGTACTAGTCGTTCCTGACTGTAGGGGGCAGTGCTTATCTCCGTTTCAAAGCCAAAGAACCAGCCCTGTCCGAAGATGTCTCCGTGGTCATGTGGCTTACAGGCACACAGAACGCTGTTACCTTCCCACCAAAGGTGGTCCCTATTTTTCTACTGGCATTTTTACGTGTTTTTGAACTGCTAGGTTGGCAGAAACTGGGACAAGTAATGACACTAGGGATTTGAATGCTGAACTGCTGACCTTTCAATTGACAACAACAACAACAACAACAACAACAATAATAATAATAATAATAATAATTTTATTTATATACTGCCCTTCTCCCGAAGGACTCAGGGCGGTGCACAGCCAGATAAAACATCAAAATACAAAAGTTAAAAACAATTAAAACAATTAAACAATTCTTAGCCACTGAGCCACCACATCCCTGATCTTGTACATAGCCACTGATAAATAAATGCTAGACAGATTTTTAATAGCTATAGGTTACATTTAAAAAAGAAACAATATTTGATTTGGTGAAGAAATGCACGTACATAAAGAATACGGAAGAGACAATTCAAAAGGTTTGTTGGCATCTAAGTACTAAATTTAATGTCATAATAAAAAAGGCATTTTATGGAAATAAATACCAGCAAATCTACTGCATCCTTTAGGCAGTTTGACAATCTTTTTAACAAGTGGTGTTTGCTCACCAAAAAAAAAAAAAAAGATTGCCTATAAAAGTAGTTCATAAGCAGTAAAAGTTAGTTGATGTTTGTAATGGGCTTGAGAATAACCACGAGAGACATAAGAAAGAGCCACAACCTAGGCAAACTCTGATAAGGGAAATCTGAGTCAAAGCATGAATGCCTTTAGAGAAAGCATCTTAGAATTGACTATCCCTAGTTCTCTGAGATGTAAAGGTGGCGGGAGGGGGAGTGCTTTCAGACTTGCAAAATGCTGTTACTGTAACCTTACAATAAAAGTAATATTAGTGTTTTAGTTTTGGTTTCCTGATCTAAACTATCTCGAAGGGTCAACAATGATAGAGCCATAATATTGACATGGCAACTGACAATCGTTTGTGTAAATGTTACAGGTTGTTCCTGAAATTCTGGACATTGCATCATTTAGCTGCACTTATACAGTCTATTAATTTCAAACCTTATGTAGGGCATTTGCTTTATGCAAACAGAATAAAGAATATTTTGCCAGTTCCTTCATACAAATATTTACAAGTTTCTAACTGTAGCCAGAACTGTAGCCATTTTCATCCAGATATACTCATTGCCCTTTATAATTATTTTCAATAGGTCCCTGTGTGAATAAGTGCAATTCAGGGATGGCAGCAGTGGTGGGTTGCTACTGGTTCGCCCTGGATAGGGCGAACTGATAGTGGCAGTGGGAGGCTCCGCCCACCCACCTGGATGGTTCACGCATGAGAGCGAACCAGTAGCAAACTAAATTGAAACCCACTACTGGATGGCAGCATTAATAGCAATAGCACTTAGACTTATATACTGCTTCACTGTGTTTTACACCTCTCTGTAAGCTATTTACAGAGTCAGTATATTGCTCCCAACAATCTGGGTCCTCCTTTTACTGACCTTGGGAGAATGAAAGGCTAAATCAACCTTGAGCTGGTGAGAATCGAACTGCTGGGAGTCAGCAGAATTAGCCTGCTATACTGCATTCTAACCACTGTGCCACCATTGCTCTATTAAAAATCTATTTTTCCACTTCAACTATCTTCATTCCATTATTATTATATATTTTATTCATTAAACATGAAACTCAAGCCAGCTGAACATTTAAAAGTGTGTCTCAAATACCATTGACTGGTGCTAATGGTTGATACGGGTTGCTGCCAGCCTCCTAGGTATCAACCAAGTATCTTCTTAAAATATATGATGTTCTGAGTAGTGCGGTTTTTTGCAGTTCCGCTGGTGTTATTGCAGGAAGCTGCAATTTCTGGATGTGTTTTGTAAAATTCTTGGACATGGTACCAAGTGCCCTGATGACAATGGGTATCATTGTTACATTTTTCATCCATAGCCGTGTAGTTTCGATAGCCAGGTCGTGATATTTCATAACTTTTTCCAGTTCTTTTTCTTTGACTCTGGCGTCTCCTGGTACAGTGATATCAATTCATTCCACCACCACCACCACCACCATCATCATCATTATCATATCATATCATATCATATCGTATCATATATCCTATCCTATCCTATCCTATCCTATCCTATCCTATCCTATCTTTTATTTATTTACTTACTTACTTACTTACTTACTTACTTACTTACTTACTTACTTACTTACTTTGCTACCCATCTTACTGAAAAGCAAATCTGTGTGGCTTACAACATTAAGGTAAAAAAATGAAGGTGCAAAATATTTATCTCAAGTTTTTAAAAACTGTCAAGGGAAATGGACATCTTACTTAATAAAACAACAATTCTCTTGAATACTATGGTATTAAGCAAAAAAAAAAGGCATCTTCTATGTATAGCTACTTTGTTTATAATTGTATTTTGATATTTGTCCTAAATAAAATCAAAATAAAATCAAAAAAAAAAACTTGTAGCAGATTTAAATGTCCCCCTATCATTGGCAAGTTATATCATGGTATAGTATTAAACATTAAAGTTGAGTTTTAAATCCTATGTGCCACTTTGTTTTGGTATGCAAACATTGTCTCTTTCTAGTTACATGATGTATCAGCTTTAGATGCAAGTATTATTACATTTTTTATATTCCTTTATTTTGGTTTTCTTTTTCACTTTAACGGCACTGATTACTTTCCTGTCTTGGAGCTGCAAATCAGTTGATAGCCCTATTTATAGATTCCAGGCTTGCAGCCAGTTACCTTGGAAACTGTTTGAAGCACATCATCTTGAATATTTGTTCTGCCAGAGTCACTAAACTGCCCTTCAGCCTTCCATTGCCCAAATGCAAGCTCATATATAGAGCTGGTGTCCTGCTGGAGGTTCAACTCAAAGCTAATCAGGATGACATTGTGCAACAAGTGTCCAGTCACTTTGGGAAGGTAAATAAGAGAGAGAAGCATGGTAGTACATTTTATTTTCCATACATTTGAAGTATATAATCATAGGTACTCTCTCTACTACCCAGTTGATATTTATAATACGTTCAACAGCCATCTCTAGATTCATAACATTTAGACAACCTAATTGCTAGTAGCTCATTTTGTTTCTTTTACAAGTTGTAATTTATTTGTGGAAGGATATGGAAGATTTTACTGATCTCTAGAAACTGTTTTGTACTGAAGATATAAACCTGTGGAAGTTTCTTCACCTTAACCACCTTCTTCTCCTGGGTGCTTTAGTGCCATGGGCAGGTAACATATAGTCTGAATGCTGAGTGGGAACAGAAGATAATTGGTTAATTAGAATGCTGTGAGAGATTAGAAGATAATTGGATCCATTCTAAATTAACACATTTTAAAATCTTTGGAGCTAATTCATGTCTAACTTATTGCACCGATTCTAGTGGGACTGAGGTACAAGTAGCCAGAACATAGAATCACAGAGTTGGAAACAGCTATTTGGTTTATTGACTCTAAATTCTTGCTTAATGCAGGAATGTAAATTAAAGCATCTCTAACTGTATAGCCTCTGCTTCAACACACTTAGGTGAAGGAAATTTTACCATGTCTCCATATAATTAATTCCATTGTCAAACTGCTCTTACATTAAATTGGAATTTGCCTTCTCAGTATCTACGTCCATTATTCTTCACTCTAGAACATTCTTAATTTTCTTAAGGAATCCTTTCACATATTTGAAGTTATGTAGCTGCCATAGGCCACCTCATGTGTTTCTTGATCTTTCTTCATAGGACTTGGGTTTCTACACCTCTAATTACTCTCTCGGCTTTTTTCTGAATCTGTTCCATGAATTCCTAAAGTGAGATTCCCAGAACTGGCCACTCTACTCAAAATGGTTCTGAACAAAATAAACAAAACAACTCTTTACATCTAATGATTTGGCAATTTATTGCTGTTGATGTATTCTATTCATTTTTTTTTCTATGCCACTTTGTAGATTCATATCTATTTATGCAATCACTCATGCCCTACTTATCTCCAGATTGGACTTCTGCTTTGTGCTCTTGTCTCTATGAGTTTACAGAAAACATCCATTCCAAATTACAAGCCTTTTTTGACATGGAGCATTTGCAGCATGGGCCCTTTGCAGCCAACCCCCAGAGACAACGTCACGCCCACTTGTTTCAGAAGCATTTTCAGTCTCATGCTGAAAATGCTCCATATCAAAATCCTGCTTGGATTTTGCAAAGTTTCAGTTTTAATTATTGAAATATTTATATGGAGATATAGGGATCCCAGGAGGACAAACTGATTCTTATGATCCAAGATGAATGGGCTTATAGAGGGATTTTCTGGTCTTGTTTGTTTCTTGAAGTTTTGGATGTTGTTTCTTTTGTGTGTGGTGGTGGGGGGTTGTTTTGTTTTAGTTCATGTGCTGTTGTCTCTTGGTGGAGTTTCATTTTAGAGTCCATTTGGGGGACTCCAATAAATGATCCACTATAAAATATGTACTTGGGCCTATCCACAAGTGGTCCTGGTTGCTTGAACCCAACACATGCATAACTGAGACTTAGAGGGATTCCTTCTTGGAAATATATCCACCTGCACATCAGTTTGTCACTAGTCACAACTAGTGACTGGGGGGGGGTGGCTGTTGTCATCTGTGTGTTGTTGAGGGCCCTTAGAGCTCTGTCATACAGATAACTGAATGTGATGGTCTCTGGTTCAAGCTAGGTTTTAACAATTGGACTAATTGCTGGTATACTGCTCCCATCCACCACCACCACCACCACCCCTCTGCCCAGCATCATCCCTACTTTAATTGCTGGATTGCATTTCTGGGTTGGCAGAGGAGCCTCTGAGGTTGATGGTTATTTTGGGACTTTAACTTGCCACTTGGCTATGTTGAGTTCATTGGCAGCTCTGGAGTTCATGGCCTCCTTGGCATTCATGGAGCCTGTCTCAAATGATAGAAAGCCAAAGGCATTCCAGAAATTGCATGCTATATTTAGTTTGGTTTTGGGGCAGTAGAGTGCAGACTAGAATCAGAGGACATTACCACTCATCCATTGCCATCAACGGGTCACTCTTCGATTGCTCTCTCACTCACTGGGACTATCCAACTATGCAGAAGGTATTAGGTTGCCCCAGGTAATTTGGGTCTGTTGAGGTCTAGAGGAAGCTTGAGTTTTTCCCCAAGGATTGTCAGGCACTTTGGCTGAGGCCTGGTCTGCAGCCTGGAATAGATATTATATTGCCTATAATTGCCTATATAGGCATTGCACCTATATGGTCCCCATCTGTGTGCTGATTCTGAAGTGTTCCTTAGTTTTACAAAATGCTCCAGGAGATTAAATGTCAGAAGTGATGCTAGGATTTCTTTCTCCATTGTAGAAAGACAATGAGCAAATCCAACTAGACATAAGAGTCCGTGTTTACTTACATCATGGCAATAGGTTGGGAAAAACATTGTATTTCTTGCTTTTAATGTGTCTGCTTATAGCTGCCCACCAGCCCTCTTTATGATGACCTATTTTTGGCTGGGGCACTAGATGCACATCTAGTGCCCTCAAGGCTTTGGTGAGGAATATGTGTCTTCAAGCAGACAAAATGCTCACATTTGCTCAAACATGGACTCTTACTAGGCAAGTAATTTTATCTGGACTGTGTTTGATTCTATTACTATCAAGGAAGGTCCTTCTATATGTTAATTCAGGCACCTGTATGTTAGATCCTGATCCCTTCTGAGTTATTAAATTGGCCCAGGAAAAGACCACAGGTTGGCTCCATGAAGTGACTTCAGCCTCTTTGAAAGACGAGTACTCCAATACATCTTTAATGACATGGTAGTATGTCCACTCCTTAAGAAGTCATTCATGAACTCTTCCCTGTTGGATAATTATATGTCAATTTCCATTCTGCTCTTCTTGGAAAAGATTGGTTAGGTAAGAGTTACAGAAAATCTTAGAGAAAAAAGATTATCGAGACTCATTTTAGATGGTTCAGGCCAGGGCACAGTACAGAGACATGTGTTGGTTGCATGTTTTGAACTGTTGATTACTTCATTGGTAATCAACAATAAGCAAACATCAGTCATTTCATAGCCTGACAAAGGTATCAAAGAACAAAATGTATTTGCATTGAATGTATTTGATCAGCTACTAAGTATGCAGGCAAACAGTTTGTTGAAGAATGACACCAGGAAGGGGTTATTCATTTTAATCCTTTGAGTAGTAATACACATGGTTCCTAGAAGGAAATGGCTATAGAATAAATAGGGGAAAAAATGAAAGAAACAAAAATGAAGGTTAAATGACTGCTGGAAGAGAAAGTACAAGTCCTGTAAAAACAAAAAAGCATTTAAAGGTATATTAATCTTCCAATAGAATGAATGGATGGTGGATGCAAAAAATAGAATATGTGAAAGTGAAAAATGATATCACACAATGCCACAGAGACTGTGGAGTTATGCTAGTGGGAAATAAGAAAAAGGATGTTTGGTAGAATAATGAGGTGAAATAAACCATAGGTGAGATAAGAAAAGAAATCTTAATGATAAACTATGCACTAAATGAACAAGTTTTGCAAGGTCACATACCATTCACTTACTGAATTGATGTTATGTTTTTGTTTTTATTTGGTGGGGGTAGAACTTTAGGCACTGGGATGGCACTTCAAGATATTTCTCTCATAATTTGTTGCAGCCTTTTACTTTATTGCAGTGGTAGGCAAACTTGGCTCTTTCACACCCTGTGGACTTCAACTCCCAGAATTCCTAAGACAGCCAAGCT